>CAODLS010400053.1:0-13088 GCA_948243855.1 Flueggea neowawraea
TATTCCGTCAAGACTTCAGAAAAATTTGGCGTTTTGAGGTGTTAAACTTCAATCGAGAATGTTTGGAGGCGGTTTGTGTGTGCAATGCACACATCAGGTCATCTGTGTGAGTTGAGGAGCGTTCTACACGCATAGATTGAGGTTAGGGGGTCGTCTACGTGCGTAGGTGATTGTACTATATGCGTATATGGATGTCTGATCTAGACCGTGAATGTGCCTGCGTACGTCTGTGTGCGTTGGAGACATCTGAGCAAGTTGGACGTGATTTGGACTTGGAACCGTGGTAAGCATGGTGATCTATGTGCATAGCATTAGGTGGTGTGCATGTTGATCCTGGATACGTGAGGGAAAGGTCACCAGATCTGCCATCTACGCACACAGGAGCTTCGTCTATGCACGTAGTACTAGGTCAACATGCGTAGAGGAAGGTTCAACGCATGTAGATGGGCCTTTTCCGAAGTCATTAAATGAAATGCCACGTTTCAGTTCCGATGGTTTATAAATACACGTACCTACGACTCTTTTGTCATAACTCATCTCAACCACCGAAATTACTCTCTCAACTACTCCTCTACACTTGCAATCACTCCTCAGCACTTCCATTGTGATTCTAAAGGTAAGAATCATCCTTTGATCTCTTCTTTCCGTCATCTCACCTCATATTTGTTCATCTAGGATTTTGAACGAATTTTGGGATTTTGTTCAGATCTTCCTTTTCTGTTGTAAAGGAAGTTAAATATGGGTAGATTAAGCTTGGTTAAGGTTGTAACCACATGATTCTAGCTTCGGTTTCCAAGGATTTTGTGTTTGAATGAAATGGGTTTGATCCGAGCTAAGGTTCCGAATTTTGGTAGATTTCTTATCAGATTTGGAGTTGTATCTGATGTATTATGATAGACAGGTGTTAGAAATACATAGATCTGATGTTGGGTGTCAAGATTTGACGATTTGTGTCTAGTAGGTCAAGAAATCTGAATTTGGGGATTTGGATTATTGATGATTTTGAAGTTGTTTGTAGGATTTGAGGCTAGATCCTTGCTTGAGAGCCTGATTGCAGCCAATATGAGTGTTTGATCGATCATATATAGATCGAAATGAGACTTTGGGTATTTTGGCATAAGTTCTCGATATCATCGAAAGTTAGTCAACATTGGCATTCACATACATGCATCGGTACCACCACAGTACCACATATTGATATTTTATATGTCTTTATATGTACAGCTCAGTGTGCCTGCCAGCAGGAGCAGCCACCCGCAGGCAATATTTGTCTGGATCCACGACTTTGGATACCAGATGAGTGAAATAGCAGCTTCAGACACATAGGTTGTGTCTTCAAAATTAAGTATGCTATTTTTGATATGTCTGGCTATGACATGAAATATGGACTAATAATTATTGGGTTCATTAATAATCTGGGTGTATGATTATTATTAACCAACGTTTTGATATGAAAAATATAAAGTATATATGGGTATATATATACAAGAGCATTTTGTAAATAATGGAATAAATGAAAAGATATTGCATGATTGTATGTGGAATACTATGTATATAACACTTTGACATGGGGACACCTATGCTACGGGGTTGAAGTAGCCTTTGGTATACCATTGTATGTTATCACCCTACTACGAAGTATGTAGTCTTTGATAGACTATTGTATGCTATCGCCCTACTACGGAGTATGTAGTCTTTGGTATACCATTGTATGTTATCACCCTACTATGGAATATGTAGTCTTTGGTATACCATTGTATGTTTATGGCCCTAGTCACCAGGGATTGGGTGACCGTATATCTAGGCCAGATATACGCTTTTATTGAGCAGTCAGGTGGCGGAGTACACATTGTTATATGGATATGAGCAGTCAGGTGGCGGAGTCCACACTGCCATATGGATATGGAAATATTTAATGGTCCTGTATTATGAATGCACAAGTATATGTATATATTGCTTGAATGCATATTGTATGATATGAATGCGAACGTTTTGGTAAGCGTATTTCAAAAAATATACTATGTATATAGTGTGTATACCATATAGTATATATGTACGTGTGTGGTAATTTGAAAAAGAATTTCAGACAGGTCTTTGTGAGGCACGTACGAGGCGGTCTGGCGTGCTCTTTCCTTACTAGGGAAGCTTAACCCCTTTTTCTTCTGTTGTCCATATTATACATTTGTTTGCAGGTGACATCTTTTGGACGTACATCATCTGATCCGTACCACAGACCTAGTGAGACACTTCTTCACTATAGTGAGTGCCCTCGTTCGGGACTCTACTTTGCTATGTCATAGAGCTCCACATCGGTTACTGTTGGGATACTGGATTTCATTTCTATTTTGGGGTTTACTCTGATGTTTTATATTTTCACTAATATTTTTGATATACCGTATATGTATGTATATATATACATATATTTATTTATTGGTATTTATATATATGATTTACTTCATTTATAAATGTTTTTATAAATGTTTTAAATAAATATTTTGATAAGTCGGGTAGTATATCTGATCACAGAGGCTTGTACGGGATGGATAGGGCTTCCACAGACGGTTTATCTCGTACGCCGATCACGGACCCGACTATGGGTCGTGGCAAATGTAAAATTACTTTTCAGTCCCCGAGACTTGGCAAATTATAACTTAGCCTCTAAATATTTAGAATTTATTATTTGGTCCTCAAAGTATTTAAAATTTATTTTTAAATCTTCAACTTTTCTAAAATTACAAAATTATATCTAATTTCTTCAAAATTATAGATTTTGTATTTCTACTTTTCAAAATTACAAATTTGATATAAATTATAAAATATTAAGTCAGTCCCTAAATCAAAGTTCCAGAATTTGCACAAGTTTCAGTTTGAGTCCTTTTCTACAAAACAACACCAAATGGTCCCTCAAATTTTTAAACCCGTAAATACTCACTTTCAACCAATCAAAACATGTTCCTTTTTGTCTTCCAACAATCCAGGAACATGAAAACACCCCTACTCCTTCCATAATTCACCAAAGCCACAAAACAGTCCCAAAACTTTGGATTCATCCATCCAAAACTTCAAACAAGGATCCATCTGATTCACCTTCCACTCCTTATCATTTATCATCCTTAAACCATTAAAATCCAATCAAAACAAGCTAAAATACCCCCAGAAATCATGACAAATCAAATCCAATATGTTCTCCAACAGTTATTAATGAAATATGGAAATGAAGAAAAAAATGACATTTCAATAGTGGAAATGAAGGAGTTTTGAGGAATGATTTCTTACCTTATATGAAGAGAAAATGTGTGTAGGTTGATATAGGACTGAAGATTAGTTTCAATTGTGTGGAAATGATCAAAAAAATCAAAAAAATAGGTAATATGGGCTGTGGAATCGGGTTTCAAATTCCGGAGAAAATCAAAAAAGAAGGGTGGTGGCTGGCGGTGTGATTTGAGAGGAAGGCAGTGAAATGACGTCGTTTGGTGCGTGGCTGAGCAAAAATTCGCGGACGACATGTGCGAAGGCCTGGCGATAGCTCCGTTCCTAGACCAAACGACATGTAGCCTGTCTCATACCCCAAACGACCTGTCACCTCTTCTTTCTTTGCAATCCAATTTTATTTTTAATTTTGCACCAATTTCAACTTAATTAATCAACTTAATTACTTCAAATTTTTTATTAATCACCCAATTAACATTTAAAATATTTTTTTTGTAATTTTTCAAACATTAATAATTATTTTCTAAATTAATTAGAAATAATTCAAAAATACTTAGAAATAATCAAAATTAATTCAAAAATATTTGAACAATAACCTAAATTAAATTTCAAAAATACCAGATATTACAGATGTGGCAGTGATGTGTCAAGAAAATGGACTCAAAATGGGTCCAGCCATTGAGGATGCCCTAAGTATGAATGAAAATTTCTACCCTATCCGACGGATACCAACCTTACCCGTATCTAATCAACGCTGGTATTACCAGCTTTGACTGAGTATGAGTACGGATAATACCTGTATTTTACTATATAGATACGGATAGGGTATGGATATAGGAATATCCTATCCTTACCATTGTATTTTAGACTATAATTTTTATATAAATTATTCATCAAATGATAACTTATCACATTATTATTTCATTAAAAACATTTAGTTGTAAATTATAACTTTTGTATTATGTTAGGTAAATATAGTATTTCATATAGTTTCGTGTATTTTTTTAATCTATAGTTTTAAATTAGTGATATATCATTTTTAAGTTAATTAAATTAATTTATACTATAGGTAAATTGATACGATACGGGTAGACATGGCCAAATCGAACCGAAACCGATCCAGAATAGTGAACTGCATAGTAAAAACCTGCAATTCTGTTCAGCAGTTCCCAAACCAATTGAATCGCCGGTTTAACCTTCCTAAACCAACGATTAACATCTTAAACCATTGGTTTTAACCAAAAAATCAGCGGTTTTAACAACATTTTGAAAAATAAAAAAAAATGGTTTTGAACAGAACTAAATCAGAACTGAGACCGTTGACCGAACCATACCAAACCGTTAAAATTGGGACCAGAACAAGAACCGAACTGCCCCTGGGTTATTAGGTTCTGGTTCCCCCTTTACAGAACCGGAACCGTTTGTTTATGAACTGGAACCGACGGTTCCGGAATCATAGCCACCTCTACCTACGGGTAAACAAGTACTTGTAAGTAGGGTACGAGTGTTAATTTTTGTCATTGTATGAGTACAAATAAAATATAAATATATAATATGAACTACAAGTATGAATAAATATATTAGTATACTCTATCTATTATTATCCCTAACTTTAAGACACATATTATTTCTGTCCAGTAAATATTTAGACAGTCAAAGAATTAGGACTTATTCATGAAAAATATCAAAGATAAAGTACCAAAGGGACCTTTAACCCAATCAATAGTATTTTTGTCTCAGTCTACTCCTTTCTGTCTCTACTCTCAAAATATCGCATCTTGCCCTCTCTCTCTCTCTCTCTCTACTTTTGAATACATAAACCTGAATCTCTTTTTCTCTTAGATTGACAAACAATTGGCGGAAAGATTGGAGAAGCCACCATCATCTCTGTCGCGCAATCTCTCACCGAAGCCACTCCTTCTCGCTTTTTTCATCTCTGATGCCTGATACGAGCAACGATATTGCCAACTAAATCAGAGTTCATGACAAGCATTCAAACATACTAGTCAATTTATTGGGACCGAGAAATTGAAGATAGTGGAAAGTGATTGGGAAAAGATTTCTTCATTCTGTAGTCTTTTGCAGATTTCTTGATTGTTATTATAATCTTTGTATTTAGAGATTAGGTTTGATCATGGTGGTGGCAATAGTGTGGCCTTGCTGGTTTTCCATTTATTTATATTTTCATGCTTCTGTAGTTTCGTTAAAAGCGACAAAATGGATGAAAGAGACGTCTAGAGCTTTCCATTAAACTCTTTCTGATTCAATCATTACATTCTAATAATTTACACTATTATTAAAGTCTTTTATAAATTCACTATCGCTATAATTTTAATTCAATTTTTATAATATATACTATATAAAATATATTTTTTCACATAACCAATTATATATTTTGAATAAATAAAAAATTATATATTTTATGAATAATATTATAAATTTTTGTACCAAAAAATATAATTAATTTAAAAATAGAAAAATATGTTACGCATAATAATAAAAATATGTAAATTAAATAATTTATGTGAAAATTTTTATTTATAATTATAATAATTTTTTTAATAAAAATAAATTAAAAATAATAAAATTTACATTAAAATTAAAAAATTAGAATAAATTATATTATACAAAAATAACAAAAAAATAAAGAAATTTCCTCAATAAAAAAACTTAAAATAAGAAATTAATTAAAAAAGAAAAAAAAATGGCAACGATCAAAATCAATTTTGACAGTTGCAAAACAAGGTCAATGTGTTGTTGACCGTTGCAATAACAGTCTGCAACACACACAAAAATGGCAACCTGATGGGGCGAACTTAGAAATGGCCAAATCAAACCGAAATCGCTGAATCGGACCAGTCAAAATTGGAATCGGATTAAAATCGTGAACTGCACAATAAAAATCGGAGGTTTACAGACTGGTTTCGGTTCAGGGGTTCCAAAAACCATTGACTGGCAGTTCAACCATTAAAAAACAAATGTTTTAACCAAAACCAGCGATTAATGTCTTAAACCAGTGGTTTTAACCATATTAAATCAGCGATTTTAACCAAAACTAAAGATTCAATTTTTTTAAACAAGCGGTTTTAAAAATATTTTCTAAAAAAATCAAAAAGAATGATTTAAACATGACCAAACCGGAACCAAAACTACTGATTGAACCAGCCAAACTGTTGGCCAAACCGATTAAAACCAAAATCATAACCGAACCGCCCAGAACTGCCCCTGAGCGGTTTGATTCTGGTGATTCACTAACCGAAACCGCTAATTCGTGAATCGTGACCACATCTAGGGCTGCGGAGCAAGGCAGATTAGTTTGCCTCATTGGTTCAACCATTTTTTTTACCCCCAATGGGGGACTAATGACTTGAGGGACTATTAGTTCCCCAATGGGAATGTTATAGAGACAGAGAAGAAGAAGTGGGGTTTTGTATATATTTTGTACTAATCATGTATGGTTAAACTCTTATAAGCGGTTAAAAAATGGTCAAATTGTGGTATTTTTTAAAATATTTTTTTCTTGTGTTGCATTTTTTAGAATGTTTTGGTGTTGTGTTGTTTATATATATATATATATATATATATATATATATATTTGTTGTGTATATGTGTATTTTTCTCTTATACTTATGATATAATTGATATAACTTTCATATATTTTGGGATTTGTAAAATAATTTTTAAATGTTTGGAACAAAAGTGATAAAAAAAAGGGAAAAAATCACTTTGAACATAAAATAAATACAAAAAAAATAAAAAATGATGGATACATGAAATTATTTATAAAAATAACAATAAAGAGGAAACTATTCACAAAAATACTAGCATTTTTTTACCACACACGAGAAATTGGAAACATATTGTGAAAAATGATTTTTTTTTGATAATCTATATGCAAAAAGTGTATAGAAAGTACACAAAAAATGTACACCACACAATGCAAATTTTTAAAGAAATATAGAATGAAAAACAATCTACTCCCTCCATCCCATTTTTTAGTCCAGTTTTTCTTTTTTGTCCATTCTAAAATACAGGACACTTTCTAAACCTGGAATTAACTTTAAAGTAATGTGCTATTATTAAAATGGAAAGCGGTATTTTGAGAAATGCACTTTTTTTTTTCTTAATCTAGTGCAAATGCAAAATGGACTAAAAAATGGGACGGAGGAAGCTTTTTTCTTGAATGTGCATAAATAACATATACAGGAGTGATAAAAATTACAACAGCGCATAATGAAGGTCCGTTTTACATGATGTTCACAACTACGTCAATATTACACCATTCTCGAACAATGAACACAATGCAAGCCATTTTGGACTTTGTCCTTTTGTGTCTCGTTCTAACCATCAAGACCTGCTCTTCTCTGCCTTCTCATGGCGTCAACTAAGAGACACAAATCTATAAGATGCGGATCTGTAGAGAGAGAGAGAGAGAAACCTGCCAATGAGTCAGTGAAAATTGTTAAGGGAGAGAGAGGTTGCTAGAGCATGTGTTGAGGCTTTTGGTTAATCGCCACGCTTTAGCTAGGACAATTACCAGCGACAATGGTGGTGGACTTCAAGACCGCAATTTCTAATCAGGATATTGACGTGATGAGGGCGAACAATTAATGAGAATCGTTTTGAGAGTGAAGACAAGGTGACAACGAGATTTTGGAAGGGAAGAGAGAGGAAAGACTGGAAAAAACACTTTTATAAAAATATTTTTGCAAACAGGTTTGTAGTTGTGATTTTTTTGAGAATAAAATCAGCGGGCTGTATTGTTTATAATTTAAAAACTTAAAAAATCACAAATCTTGTAATTTCCTAAAAAAAATACATGAAAATTTCATCAAGCCTTGTAGAATTATGCCAGCTAACTTGCCAATCCTCGATATACAATAGGGTAAATTACACTTCTATATTAAGAGCCGAAAATGATAACTCAAATGTCAACTCTTGTTTTACCACTTTTTAGAATGCCATCTTCTAAAAAAAAAAAAATAGAATGTCACCTTTTGACTTTTGGCAAGACATTGGGGAATAATCGTGAGAATTTGAATTCAATTTCTTGCGAAATAATTAGGAAAAAACCCTTAGAAAGAATTGTGTAGAGCGTATACAATTGGTGTACAATCGTATACAGAGCATTGATTGAACGTATACAAACGTTGACAAGCCTAAAATTAGTATTTACGTTTTTTAAATGGAAGCAATTAATGTTTTTTTGCTAAATATCAATTTTATTTATTTATTATAAGGTTCATGTAGAAGTGCATTAGTGTACAAATCGTGTACAACATATGTACAAGAGTGTATACAATGTGTACAAACATTCTCTAATATTTTTTTCGATCAATTTTTTTAAATTTATACACAAGTGTACATGGTTGTACAAAAGTGTACACTTGTGTATAAAACTAGTTTTCTATGCATAAAAGTGTTAAACCAAGAAATTTTGAAATTTATAGCAATTTTTAGGGACTATTTTCAAAATGCTAACAAGCTAGGGATTGTTCTTATAATTTTCTCAAAATTTGCGGGATTTCTGGCATAATTTATGTGACGAATTAGATTGACAGGCGATAGGTTTTCAGAACCAAATGTTGTTCCTGCCACCTAATCTCCACTCCATCGTTTCACCATTCTTCTCCGTTCATTGTGTGACCTATATTCCTTCATCATTCGCCGTGTTTCTCTGTTCGTCGTGATTTACCTCCGTATATCGCATCTTTTGCGTTCTTCGTCCATCTTCGTCACATTTGCTCCATCTATCGTTTGTCGCGACATTCGAATCTATAGACAACAATAGAGGCCGAGAAGAAAGATTGAGAGATGGAGAGAGAGCTGCAGTGGGAGAGAGAGATCGGTGGTGGAAATGTGGCGGTGAACCGAGGTGAAGGGTGGAGGTAATAGCTGCAAGCCGACAACATAGGAGAGAAGATGAGAGAGAGAGAGAGAGAGAGAGAGAGGGAGGGAGGGGGAGAGAAGAGAGAGAGAAAAACTGGAGAGAGAGAGAGAGAGAGAGAAAAGAAAGTAATAAAAAGCAACAAAATGTGATGTTTTATATATGTTTTTGAAAAATATGGCATTTGAGAAAGTTGTAAAACTAGGGATGGTATTTGTGAAGGAACGAAACTTATAGGTGACATATTGTGTAGTTTCCTCTATGTAATATGTTGGATTTTTGTCAAAGGGGAAATTACGGGCCATGTCCTATTTGAATGCAAAATTTTCATTTTACTCTCCCAAAATTATACTTTTTACAATTATGTATCATTTCATTTGTATATTCTACCACTTCATTTTTCATACGCTAGGTTGAAACCAGAAAAAAAAAAAACCATAAAAAAAAAACCAAAAAGCTACCAATGGATAATATGTCTCTGCCACATGTGGCCAAATGGATAATATGTCTCTCCCACATGTGACTTCGTTTTGAACTGACTTTGTTTTAGTATCTTAGAGAGTCTTGGTCGATATTTAGGTTGTCCATCAAAGTTATTCCTCTTTTTTCAGGACGAAGGCGTAATCCATTCACCTTCCTCCCCCTTCTCAACCACATTCACCTATGAAGATGGCATCATATCCCTCATGTCCGCCCCAATGACATCTGCACTAAGCCGAACAACACCAATATAAACAAGCTCTAATTTAGATCTGTCTTGAGCCCTAGTATTACCCAACAGAGTCATAGGGAGATGTTCCTTCGAAGTCACATGTGGCAGAGACATATTATTCATTCGACCACATTCTTTTTCTAGTTAGATTTCTTTCTTTTTCCAATTTTCTATTTTTTTACTTTTTAATTTTAATAAATCTTAAATATTTTTTTTAAATTAAAAATAAATCTTAAATAATTTTTTTTTAAATTTTTTTTTTTTAATTTTCATTTTTTGTTCTTTTTATTTTTGTTATTTAGTCCATATTTTCTTTTATTTATAATTAATTTTCTTGCTTTTCCCATTTTTTATTTTGAATTATTTTTAAATTTTAACTTAAAGAATCCTTAAATAAACTTTTAAAAAACTTATAATAACCCTTTTAATTAAATAAAATGAAAAACAAAACTTAAAAAAAACTTTTTAAAATCCTTAAATCAAACTTTTCAAAATCTATAAAATAAACCTAAAATAAACTTAAAATAAACCTAAGAAAAACTTCACATAAAATTTTTTAATTTGTTCTTAAATCAATTTTTTCAATAAACTTTTTAAAATTTTTAAAAAATTGTTTAAAACTGAAAATCAACCTCAAGTAAGTCATAAATAAACTTTTTTAAAATCTTTGAGTAGAAAAATAAACCTTTTTATTACGTATGGTACATTTTTTCTTTTGGCACGTACATCACCTTTTCAGCTCGGAAATAAACTTTACCGTATGGAATCCGAAAGGACCACCGAATATTTATTTAAATTAAAAATAAAAATTTTACTGAAAAATAAATATTACATTAAAGAATAAACCACCGAATATTTATTTCTTTTCTTATTTTTCTATTTTTTATTCCATTCATGTTTTCTTTTATTCATGATTTATTATCTTACTTTTACCAATTTTTACATTTGAATTTTTTTTTGAATTTTAATAGCTTACATTTATTTAAAAAATATAAACTTAAGATAAATCTTAAATACAAGAATTTTCTTTTTTTTCTATTTTTTAATTTTTTTCAATCTTTTAATCTTAATAAATAAAAAATAAACTTTTAAGTTACTTAAATACCAATAAAAAACCTAATAATAAACTTTTCCAGAAAAAAAACTTTAAAAATAAACTTAAAATTAATCTCTTAAAAATCTTAAATAAATCTTTGAAAATCTCAAAATAAACTTTAAATATATGATATTTGTTAAACCTTTTAAATTTCTTAAAAAAATAAACGTAAACTAAACCTTTCAAACAAAATAGACTTAAAAATAAACTTAAAATAAACCTAAACTAAGCTCAAAATAAATTTGTAAAATTCTTAAATAAATCTTTTAAAATATGCAATAAATATATGATTAATTTCTTTTTGAAATATTTGCAGTATAAATTCACTAACCTTAAAATAAATTTTTAAATAATTTAAAAGAAAATAAAATAGCTCTGTTAAAATCCTTAGACAAAACATTTAAAAACCTGAAATAAACTTAAAATAAACTAAAAAACCACTTTAAAATAAAGTTTTTATAAACTTAAAAATTTATTAAATAAACTAAAAATAATATGTTTAAATAGAAAAACCAAAATGAACTTAAAATAAAAATTTAAAATTATTAAATAAATCTATCAAAATTCCAAAATAAACATTAAATAGTTTGCTTAAAATATTTTAAAAAAATATTAAATAAAAAAATAAACCTTTAATAAACTTTTTAAAACATTAAATAAACCTTTTTAAAAACCTTCTAATTTTTTTTTTTAACAACTTGAAGTTAGAATATTTGCAAAGCGGCGGAGTTCGGGTGGACTCTTGATCCAAATCTCCTAAGAACCTGCAAGTTAACAACACACAAATTCATCAATAAAAAGGTCAAAAACATATATAAAACAACTTAAATGGCAACAATCATTGAACACCTTAGTTCCACAGATGACTTTAGCATTAATGCAAAATCACAATCCAAACGCAATGATAGGATCAAAACTCAAAACATTTTATCATTAATCGAGTAAATGTGTACAAAAAATGCAAGCATCAATAAAATAACTGCAAATGAGAAATGCATCGATCTTAACGTTGGTTCGAAAACGACACTTTGTTTGCCTTGTTCGCCTTCTTCCATGTCAGCGGACATACTTTCCCTGTGACCAAACGGAGCAAACAAACAAAAAAATCAATCTCCATTTTCGAACATTAATAAGGAAAATTGAGTTCTGAAGAAGAAATTACGGGCAATGATCAGTGGAAGAGCGGTGGAGAAAGGAGAGGAGACGAGCTTCGGAGGCGGAGGGAGGTTGGAGGCGATTCTGATCTAAGATTGCTGCTTCTGCTTCCTAATGATTTCAAAACCAACAATGCTGCTCCAACTTCACCATCAAGTTCGAGATCTGAGATTGTTTGCAGATATGGTTCCTCGTCACACCTTCTCTCTCTCTCCTCCTTCGATCTGCTCTTCGATTCGTCGTCTCCTCTGTTCATTTTCGCTCCTCGTCGGGCTTTTGACTTTCCTATGCTTCAGATCGACGCGTTTCAACAAGCAGATCTGTCGACGATTAAAGTCACGACGTTTGAAGGCGGCAGGAAGAGAGAAGGGGTCGGTCGATGGCGATGTTGTGTGAGAGAGAGAGAGATGGGACGAGAAAACAAAAGAGAAATACAGACAATAAAGAGAGAAAAGGGACAAAGAGAGAGGAAACGTGACAAAAAAGAGAGACAAAAGAAAGAAAGAATGAAGAGGTTGCGAGAGTTGAGAAGGTTTTAAAAAATGTATACCTATAAAAATTGAAGAAGTGTAAGAATAAGAAGAAATCGTAGGGTCGACCACAAGAATTTAGAAAGCGAAACTGGCACACAATTTACCGAAAATAGTGTCTGGTGTGTAATTTCCACTTTCCTCTTAGGATCATTTACTACAAGCCCAAAATAAAAATAATTCGGCCAATCATCACTCTCTCCTTGATTGCCTCTTTCCTTGAAATGAATAAGGGCTAGGCTTCGGCCCATTTATTTGTTAGCAAGACTATTGCTGAAAGTCGAATAGACCGCCGCCGAAAACAGAGGCCTGGACCGCCTAGTCTATTTTCTCTTCTCATGCAAGTACGCAATTCGCAAGGTTAACCTCAAAAAACGGTGTCGTATCTTTAACTCCCGTCAACGCACCGCTTCTCGGTCGGTTGGTATCTTTAGATTGTTCTGGAATCTGAGACATGGGCTTAATTTAACATCGGCTTCGCTAGCGCGCCTGTGCGCT
>CAODLS010400098.1:0-17592 GCA_948243855.1 Flueggea neowawraea
CTTGTTTTATTACAACCAAAGAGACCACAGATGAAATGTGCACAGAATCGTGATTAAAGAACTGACGATGGCTTTAATTATTCATTATTAACAAATTCACAATAGTTTGGGACGACTCTGAATGGACATACAGACATGAAATGGCATTACAGGAATCTGGAAGAACATTCAGATAAAGATATAATATTCTAAGGATCACTGCACTGATAGGGAGGATAAACATTTTTTTTTCCTCATGAAAACAAATGTAAGCTCAGGGGACATGCAGGATGTGATTTAATTCATGCTCCATCCCTGCTCCAATAAAGTCTAAGATTAAGCGAGGAGACATCTGAGAGTACTGGAGATTTAGGCATTTGTCAGTCACAGACACAGATTTCCGCGAGAGGAAATATACTAGTGATCCTCCACTCATATTGTGAACATAAATATCATCTAATTTTTTTGCTTGATGCTACAAATTGCATCTAGGAGCTATCCATATATTTATCCTACATTCTGATATAGTAGAAGAGAATGCACCAAAGAACCTTCAAATACCATCTCTCAACAAAAATGCACTCAGCAAACGGACCAAAATCAAGATTGGTGGGTGCATTCTTCGGGAGAATAAATGTCCAATCTGATCCTATCCTCAGGCCATCTCCAACCACAAACACCAAAATGCAGTAGCTACAGTAAAAATCACTCCACCCATCTACTCTATTTTTAACACCAAATCGAATATTCCAAACATATTCCTCTTTATATCTCTTTTTTATTATTTATAATCTCCAAAATAATTTTTTTATTATATATGTCTAAAACAATTTAATTCACTCTCCATATTTATTTTTTAAAATTTTTTATATAATATAATTAAATTTTCCATTTTTTATGCATTAATTAAATCAATAATTGAATTTTTTTTCATGCAGTGTAAATATAAATTAAAAATAGAAATACATTATTAACCAAATAATAAAACAAAAATAACTAATTCAAACAAAAAAAGCACAAAAAGACAAAATTGGTGTAGCCACAGTGTTACACCAACAGTGTTACACCAAAGCAGAACACCAATTTGTTGCACAAATTGGTTCTTGATTGGAGTTGAAAACTTACACTAAAATGGTGCACGGTTGGAGATGGTCTCACAAGGCATCCCCTAAAACAATGGGAAAGGACAAAAAAATAAAAAAAGATGTCTTCCTGATCAATGAACGAACCCCTGTGCTAGCCACCTTGTTTGCACCATAAAACTTGAAACTGAAAACAAGCATCAGTATGAAAGTTTTGATCCCATAACCATAGAAGATCCATCTTTCCCCATGCTAAAGCCAGCCAAAACACATGCCGTGCTGTTACCTAGTGCTCCAACGCATCTTGTTGTTCAGAAGCTTTCAGTTTGTCCATAGCAACAAACTAATCCAGGGCAGGTTCACAATCAAACCTTTTCACTAAAAGAAAATCATATCTTCTCCCACCAAAACTTTTCTACAGCTATTTACATCTGAAGTGTTTAAGTACAAACAGAATTATCCAAATTCTTTGGGATTATGTTCATTTTAATGTTAATTAACAGACCCACACCTAAATTACTTTCCACTAAGCAATTTAGCACATTCTCTTGACCGATTGATAACGAGTAATGAGGAAAATTCCTGTGCCTTTTTGATGCTCCATTGATGGAGCTTTTCACAACAATAAAATTGATGTCCGATGAGACATTAAGCAGAGCAATCACAAATTCTCTCGCAAGGTTACTCAGCCAATTCTATATTTGACATCCAAAATATTGACAAGCAACATCAACCTCCATCAGTAATTGATGCCTTTTCATTTACATAACTTCTCTCCTAGAAGACACTCCTCCAAGTGAAAAGATACGATATTGAATATAATTGGAATATAATTGAGAACACAAACTAACTACAAATTCAGAAATCATGCAATTCTGACAATAAATTAGAGAAATTAGAGAAACTACCTTGTGTAAGCACTGCAACTTTAACAGTTTGTCCGGTTCCCTTCGGCAAGTTTACCTAAGCAAATACAGGCAGAATGAGCAAGGAAACTAAGTTCACACAACAAGGGTCCTGCCAAGAAAATGTTTATACTATACATCCAAGTATAAACTCACCGTTGCCCTTAGCTGTTGATCATTATATTTGGGGTCAATGTTAAGACGGAAATGAGCTTCAACTGTTTCGACGAACTTTAAATTTGACATTTGCTTTAGCAAAGATATTGCGGTCTTTAAATCATACTCTTTCTTGTTTTCCCTCAGTTTTTGAATTTCCAAGAATCTCTTCGACCTTGTCTGGCATTACCAATAAAAAGGTATAAAGCTGAATTATTGAAACTGTATAACAATCTTAGAAAGTGAAAAGGATAACATTGAGAAGATAGCTATAAAGTCCATAGCAAAAAATTTGCTCGAAGTGACATACCAAGTGAAAAATGTCGTCCTCTAATTCCCAATTTTAAAACAAAGAAAGACTAAAACTACACTATCTTACAAAACAATCTTAAATTGACAAACTTGAAATCACAAATTTTTGAATCTGTAACTAAAATTTGAAACTTTTGTTCACAGACTATCTTCGAGAAACTGAAAAACACAGACCAAATCAAGATTGAAATACAAATGAAGACACCAATTCTACTCTTACATTACCTGAAAGCTATGATCACAATTAGATATGGTAACTTTAAAGAACACACACAACATGTCTGTATCCAAAAATTCATAATTCCAAGACAAAACTATCAATAAGATCATCAAAACTTAAATAAAACAAAACCCACCTAGCAAATCCCAATAAAACCTCAAAACCCACAAGAATGAAATCAATTTTTTTAAAAAGAAAAACATACTCTGTCTCTCTTCAAAGGCAGTGCAGCCTTGCCTTTCTTGGGCTTAGGAGGAGCAACAGCAGCAGTAGTAGCCCCATCACCGCCACCCTCACCGCCTTCAACATCCTCAGCAACGTCAGCCTCAGCAGCCAAAGTAGAAGCAGCCACAACCAGACTGCAAGTTCCAAGCTTTGGCTCTCTCTGAGAATAAAAATTAAGGCTTGCCTTTCTGTCTCCAAGAACCAATAAAGGGTTGCTGATAAAAGAAAAAGATTTGGGCTTGAAAGAGAGGAGAGAGGAGGTGAGGTCTTGTGGGTTAGCAGTGGATGCGGCGTATGTTAGCATGAGAGATGAGGGTGAAGTCGAAGTTGTTGCCATTGTTTTTGCTGTATGAATTTTGAAAGTACTTATGATTGCTTATCTATATGTCTCTGGACATCCATGAAATGTTAATGCGGATAAGGAGGGTTTGGCTCTACTATATTACACTACTTCTGTCCACACCGGATCATTTTTCCACTGTGTATTTGTTTTGGAGAATTTGACATTTGAGAAAATACTTACCTCTACTTAAACCAAAATATAAAAAAAAATATTGAAAAATAAAAAGATTAAAAATATGTTTAATTATGTAAGAATAGTGAAATATAATTAATAGATTTATTTTTATTGGAGTCATTTTTAAAGAAAAAGAACAGAGTTGAATAATGTGAAACTAAAAATATATATGGCAAGTATTATTTGAAATTTACATAAATTTAGAAAATAAAAAATGATTCCTTAATTTCAATTAATAAAATAATTTTGAATAATCAGCTAGGTTTCAAATTTTTGGTTATTATTTTTTTATTAAGCACCCTCAAATTCTACTTATAAACTCCTGTAATATATTCTAAAAAATATATTTACTCAAATTTTTAATTATTTTTACAAACAATAATATTAGTTTAAATGTGTAGTAACTCGATTTTAATATATATTCTCTTTTTTATCTTTCTCAGGGATAATTCCATTTTATTGAGGAACACATAAGTGAAGTGAGTTTGATATTAATTATTTTTTTATCCAAAATCTTCTAGTATTATAGTATAGGTCTTTGTTATATATATGCCAATACGCTTCAACTTTGGTATGGTATTCCTGTTCAATCACACTTGCATATCAACTGTTATTGGGCATGCAAGTGTGTGTGGAAAACAAGTGATGATCCATGATTCAACTCTTTAAGGTTTTAGATTTCATTTGAGTGTTCTTTCACTAGATTCACGGGTGATACAATTCTTTTCAATGTTCCTCGTATTCATCAAGTGATATCAAAACTAATAATTCAATTGGGATATGGACAAGAATGTGGTGCAATGGTGGTTTAGAATGAGTAAGATGATATTGTGAAGAGTTGTCTTAATTAGTGAAACTTGATTATTATATCGTGGTGATGATCAAGCACAAGTGCAGTAAAGAACTGTATTGATCTAGTGTGAGCGAACAACTCAAATGGATGTCGTAAGAAGAGGTCTTACACCAAAAAAAAAATCTGCATTAGTGATTAAGTGCTTGTGTATTCATTCCTTCACTCAAATCACTCCCACAAGTATAAAAAGTAGAAAACATCCATTTCGTTGTTTTATCGAAAAAACATCCATTTCGTTATCGGCTTTGTGGCGTGATGATTACAAGTGTCCGATAATATGCATGACTATTGACAAAGTTTAAGTCCAAAGATACCGCAAATTTTTCACAACCACCAAATTCGAGTTGCAAAAAAATCAACGTCGTTTCAAATGACATGTGAGTTTGTGACACGACGAAGTTATTTTCAACAAATTAAAATGCTGGTTTTGGAGAGCTACTTAATTTGAGTGGAAATAAATAAGAGAAACTTGTTTGTCTTTTACGACAATATGCGAACACTTCTCTTTTGCGGTCACAAACATTCCACTTGTAAAACTCTAACACAATGCTTAAGCAATAAATCCATGTCAACACCTTCAAATAATCAACTCCTTGTGGCTTGTTATTCCTTACAATTTTAAGCCAATATAGGGGAGATAGAAAGTCTCATATTTGAGTGAAAATAGAGTTCGATTCTTTGTTTCATTGTAAATTTGATGAGTAATGTTTTAAACATTGCCTTCTTTGTCATAATATTTACGTAAGTGAACATTTTTAACACTCAAGTCAGTTTGGTGTCTACAACTTTTTTTGAAACTAATAAAGAGAGAATCTAAATATGAATCTATTTTGCTCTATTTTTACTTTGTTGTTGGAGATTATGGATTTAAAGCGTTATAGTGAGTATTGACAAGTTCAAGAGCAATAAAATCATCTTCGAAATTTTTTCCAATGAGATTATGATCGGAAATGACAAAAATAGTGAATCTATTTGTTGGCGAAAAACAAACTTGAACATTTTTCTTTTTTTCAAAGCATTAACTGTACTGAACGAGTATCCCATTTGCCCTAAACTTGTTATATGAGATTTGTTAAACACTAGAAGTGACACTTGGGTCTGCAAACCAAACTTAATGAAAAGTAGAATAATAGTAGATCTTAAAGTAGAGTCTAATAATAATTTAAACCATTGAATAAAAATAGTTTAATGAGAGAGTTTTAATAGAATGTTGATGTGTCAATGAATCAGACTCAAAAGAATCCAAACCATTGATGATGTCCTAATAATAAGCCAAACAAATTGATAGAGAAACTGAAATAACCAGACCGCTTTTTGATTTCGTTTTTCACCAAACCGAGCTGATTGGTTTGGCTCTTTCGGTTTCGGAAGATTTGTTCGGTTTATTGCAGAAGACAAACCAAGTGATTTTAACATGTCTAACGTGGACATCGACTACGCAGCAACTGACATTCATTTCTCCCAAACTCCAAGTCATTTTCCCTACTAAACTTATGTTTTTCAATGTTTAAACCCAAGTCCTTTATTAGCAAAATTTATCGATCCTCCAATCTCTACAATGCCTTCACCTTCTCGTCAAATTCAAAAACCACAATTTCATCACCTATTCTTCGAAATCGAGTCAGAAATCAACCTCTATAAAGCTTGCTTGATTACATAAAATTGGTTCGGTGTTGGCAATTCGGGTATAAATTAAAGAAATGGCTCTTAAATTAACATTGGTCCAAGAAAACCTCAAGCCTGCCCTCTTTCCACTAAAACATAATAGTTTCTCGCCTTTGCCATCTCTCATTTTCAATGAGCCAATCGATTTCTTAATAACAAGGAGAATAAGCAAATTGATTTTGTGTTGACAAAAGAAAAAAAATGGTGTTTGATTTTGGTAGATTAAAAGTACAAGATTACACATTGAATAAATTGAATAAATTATGTGGTAAAAAAATAGAGTATTTTTTTTTAGAATTACAATATATTGAATGTATCGTATGCTAAACCAATATAACCAAACAAGAAAAATAGAAAATGACACGTTTTGAGAACTACGAATTTTATTTCTTAAAAAAACTACAAAGCATATTTAATAAAAAAAAGCATATAATAGATAATATATATATACTAACAGGTGGTCAATAATAGAAAATTATTTGAACGATAGTGGGAATTTGGGGACAACGAGGATGAAAATGAAGTGGAACTGACACTGGTGTCACTGTGAGTGAGAGTTCTGTGGCAGATTGGATCTCACAGTTCGAATCAATTTTTCTACCTTGGGAAGTTAATTATTTAGCCCCTCAAGTTTCACATATCCTGGAAAACATCCCTATATTTTATAAACTCCTACACTTAGTCCCTATAATTAAGATTTGAGTTAACGGTCTCTAAGGCCTGTTGTAAACGGGCAAGGAACGGAGCTACCATTCCTAGCCCGGTGGACCGGGACGCGTTACTGCTTCCCGGTCCGCTAGCCCATCCTCCTGCGGGAGGACGGGCTAGTTGGGTCAAGCGCGGGACCACATTTTTTTTTAAATAATAAAATCTGACCGTTGGATCGTTTTGATCAAACGGTCAAATTTACTCCAATGGTAATATTACCAGTAGGAGTTGAAAAATTACCCTTTGGTCACTAACGGCTAGTTTTACCCATTTTTCTATAAATACCACCCTAAACACATTTTTTTCTATCATTTCTTCACTTCAAACACTTATTTTTCTCCCCCAAACTCTCTCAACTCTTAAAATTTCTCTCCATAATCTCAAATTACTCTCACTCCAATTTTTTTCCCCAAAATTATAGATAACAATAATGAAAATACTCAATCATCCAAACAAAATAACCCATCAAATTTTGTCAACTATCAATATTCTCAAAATAATCCATCAAATTTTCCCTCTTTCATCAATTATCAATTCAAACCCAATGCTTCATTTTTTTCATTTCCATATCAACCCGCACTTTCCAATTTTGGTAATTTCTAAAATTTTACGTTCAATCATTTTTCACAAAATAATCCTTTTGGTATTTTTTATTTTAATTTAATATTTTAATTTTAACGAATTATTTTAATTTTAACGAATTATTTTTATTTTAATGAATTTGTGGTAGAAAGTATTAAATGAAATAGTAGATAAAAGTTGGTGGATTACAATAAAATTGTGTTTAGTGAAAAGCTAAGTAGCGTCCCGCGAGACTATTAAAGTAGTCATTGGGTTACGGATGAAAAAGTTGAGGGACTAGAAACTGAGGACTTTAATAAAATAATAATAAAAACGTTGAATATGCGTCCCACGAGACGACTTCAAAAATTATGGATTAAGAGTGGCCTAACGGAATTGTGCAATGACATCTTTCTTTTCTCTTATAAACAAAAGCTGACCTAGAGTGTACTTGCTCTCCTCTTCCTCATATGTCCTCATCTCCTTTCCCCTCGCCAAACGAAATCCACTTTTTCAGATTATTTTGGATAACCAATTTTATTGACTAAGCCAATTTTTTTTTTCATTTGAGATAAAAAAAATGGAGGAGATATTTAATTTGTTGCTTTTGAGTTTGAGGTTGAAATTAGGATCTTTTGCTTATTTTGTTGCTTTTAGCTAAAGATCTAATTAAAAAAGAAAAAGAGAAAGGATGTGGTTGAGAGAACAGAGAAGACTAAAATCTGAAGAGAAGGAGAAACCATCTGATAACATCAAGGAGAAAAGGGGAATGTGCAGCTTTGTTCATATCATTAGTGCAGGTGGAGCCATACAGAAAACAACAAAATCTGTTACAACCATATCCTAGAATCACGGTGGCATGTTTCTACAGCTGTTAACAAAATTGCCACCTGCCAAAAGAAAACAAAAAACGCATAAGTAGCCCTAGTTCTTCTAATGAGCCAATACAAAGCGCTGTCGTTTTCTTTTTCATGAGGAAACGTGTCGTTTCCTTTCATCACCCCCTCCCACAAGCTGGTGCATACACGTCGTGTATACCTAGCTTGAGCAAAAAATAACGGAAAGAAGGTGTTGGGAGCGCTTTTGTGAAGATATCAGCTAGCTGGGAGGAAGACTTGACAGGAAGAAGATGTATCACTACTCTTTCTACTTTCTCGCACACCAAATGGCAATCGATTTCTATGTGTTTGGTTCTCTCATGATAAATGGGATTCTCGGCTATGTGAATCGCTGACTGATTATCGCAATACAGGTATGCAACTTGAGGGTGCGCGATGCCTAGATCTTGAAGAAGGTATTTAAGCCATTGAATTTCACATGTTGTTGTTGCCATGGCGCGATATTCCGCCTCAGAGGAGCTACGAGAGACTCTGGCCTGTTTCTTTGATTTCCAAGAAATAAGTGAACAGCCCAGGAATACACAGTAGCCAGTAATTGATTTTTGAGTGTCTGGACATGTTGCCCAATCAGAATCTGAGAAAGCTAGTAGCTGGGTTGAAGAATCTCTGGGAAACAATAGCCCTTGTCCTGCTGCTCCTTTCAGGTATCTCAACACTCTTCTCATTGCCTTCATGTGTAATACAGTTGGTCTTTCTAAGAACAGAGAAAGTTGCTGAATTGCGAAGCTAATATCTGGTCTAGTTGTTGTTAAATACAAGAGCTTTCCAACTAGTTGCCGAAATGGTGTGGTTTCTGGCAGAAGTTCTCCAATAGCAGTGAGTCTATTATTTGGTGTCATAGGTGCTGAAACTGGTTTTGCATGGAGAAATCTCGTTTCTTTCAGCAAGTCAGGAGTGTATTTTCTTTGAGAAACATTGATAACTTTGGAAGATCGAGCAATTTCAAGCCCAAGAAAGTATTTCGTTGTACCGAGGTCTTTGATGCGAAATGTGGAATGAAGGAACCTTTTTGTATCAGATATTAGATCAAGATTATTCCCAACAAGAAGCACATCATCCACATAGATAAGTAAGTAGATGAAATCACCACCATTTTTCTTTATGAAGAGGGTATGATCAGAAGTTGCCTGTGTGAACCCATTCGCCACAAGAGCATAAGCAAGCTTTTAATACCACTGGCGACTGGCTTGTTTCAGACCATAGATGCTTTTCTTGAGACGACAAACCATATCTGGATGCGGAAGGTTAAGGCCGGGGGGTGGCTTCATATAGACCTCCTCAGATAGTTCTCTATGTAGAAAGGCATTATTAATGTCTAGCTGATGAAGGAACCAATTTTGTGAAGCGGTGAGAGGCAACAAAGTGCGAATTGTGGTGAGTTTGGCAACAGGAGAAAATCTATTAGTATAATCCAAACCCGGTTGCTGAGTAAATCCTTTTGCAACTATTCTTCCTTTTCTGCACTCGAGCGACCATCTGCAATGAACTTCAGTCGATAAACACATTTACAGTCAATTGCATTTTTTCCAGGTCAGTTCCCAAGTCTTATTTTCTTCAAGTGCTTTTAATTCTGCTTCCATTGCTTCTTTCCACCCATCATGCTTGATTGCCTATTTGTAACTCTTAGGTTCAGTTAGGGTAGTGATGTTGTTAACATACTTGAGATGTTCTGGTGGTATATTGTGATGAGAGATGACTTTCGATACAGTGTGTGGTGAGGATCGAGGTAGGTTAGAGCATTCATAATCAGCTAGATATTCTGGAGGTCTTGTTTGTCTAGTGGAGAGACGTGGTAAAGGTTGTATCGGAGAGGCTATTGGTGATGAATTTTCAGGAGCTTGTGAGGTGTTTTGAGGTAGGTCTACAATGTCATATGGCGGTGAGTGGGATAAAGCAGGGAGAATTGGTGGTGGAATTGTGGTTGTTTGTTGTGTGTAAGCAAAAGGGAATGTTTGTTCATAAAAGATAACGTCCCGTGATAGAAAGAATTCTTCGGTCTCCATGTCAAATAATTTGTAACCTTTGGTACCCTGTAGAGAAACCAAGAAAGATAGCTTTTCTTGCCCTTGGATCCAACTTGCCTCTGTTTGCTGATTTGGTAGATGCAAAGCAGAGGCAACCAAAGACCTTTAAATCAGCAAGATCAGGGTTAGCATTAAACATAATTGAGTAAGGAGATTTAGAGGAAAGAAGTGGAATACTCACCCGATTGATCAAGTAAACAACATGTAAGACACATTAACTAAAATTGTTTTTTGTGAAGCACTTACGAGTTTGATTTGCTTTTTTTTTTTTAAATTCCATGTTGATTTATTGAACTAGCCATGAGCTAATTTTTAAGAGGTTGAAGAATCATCGAATCAACAAATAAGATGAATGTATGATAGTGAGTAAACAAAAAGAAAGAGAAGAAATAACATGATATAATGAAGATTATAAAGGGAACCAATGTATGAGGAGATGAAGTGAAAATGAAGCCAATTCAGGGGGGTAGTTTCGTCACAAAAAAGATCCCACTTCATCCCTACAGACACATAAACAATTTGTGGACGAATCGCTAACTTATAAAACATGAAGGTCTAACATATACAAAAAAATAAAAATATTTTCTTTTTATTTCTTCTTAAATAAAATGTTCATATAAGGTGAAATGTCAGAAATCAATAAAATTTGACATGTTGAGAATTTTCTTGAAATTTTGATTAATTGTAAAATTTGCCCCATTAAAATGCTATTATAGTTATTACTTTAAACATTTGGTGATCTTTAAATTTTAAAAAAGTTAAATTCAATTACTCAGACACAAAAAAAGTTTTATTCCAACTCGAACAAAAGAAAAACGATATTGTAACTACTTATTTCCTAGTTGATTTAAAATACTACTATTATGTGATGTAAAATATTGAATATTAGTTGTTATTTCAAAGAAAAAAATTCAATAAAATGTATATAAAGAGAGTTAACGGGTAAGAATCATTTTTTTGATTGGCTAATTTTGTAAAGTCCTATTTAGTTTTTAGGAAGAAAAAAGGCATATAATAAATAACAACATTTTTTGAATAATAATATAATGAGAAAAAAGTCTGACTTGTTTTTTTTTTTAAAAAAAATTAAACTGAAAATTATCAATCGTGCTAATGTGTAAAAGGTGCCTATAAGTGAGGATGACCAGCTTAGTGTTGTACACTCTATATACATTACCACAAAACATTAAATCTTTATCCACTTAGACGATCATGCGAATAACTTGAGCCCTCTAAAAAAGAAATCTGGTGTCAGCTGTGGCTCTCGAGAACATTTCGTAGTGGGGAAGTTTATTTGCCTGCATGGTCACGCCCAGCAGAAATAAGCTATCTACTTGTCGCCTCCGACTTCTTTTTTCTTTTGGCAAAAAAAAAAGAAACCCGAAAAAGAACAAGGAGCGTGAAGCGCATGCCAAAAAATGCGAATATGATTGCTCATTTTATTTTTTTTTCCCTCTAAAGTCGTGGCGCCATCTTCTTTCTCCTCCACCAAACCATCTCTCTCTTTCTCGCACGCACACACACACATCCCTGCGACTGATCTAAAATGGCAGTCGCCAACTTCTCCACGCGCGCCTTCTCTCTCCACTACCACCACTCCCACCACTCCAAGTCATTCACCATCACTCACCACGTCACCACCTTCACCACTAACCATTCCTCTCTTACTCCACTGCTACTCTCACTTGGACTGAAACCTCCCGCAAACGGCTCCATACAACCTTAGTTTTCTCCTCCGGTCATGGCGGTGGCTCTGGCGGGATTGGCAGCGGGGGAGGGGGAGGTGGAGGTGGTGGAGGAGATGGTGAGGATGAAGATGCCGGATCCCGTAATAGGACCGAAGCCATTCTCGCATTGGCGGAGGTAATTAAGAGAGTTTATTGTTGACTATTGTTAGTTAGAGAACAATATTATAAATTTCTCCAAAAAATTTAAATCATGCCTGATGTTTTAAAAGAAAATTCGAACATTTAATTGCAATGACAACAAAGGTAATTTTGATTTGTATTTATTAGTGAATGGTAACAAAAAATTAATGAAATTGTTGTGGTGGTAGGCGGGGAGGTCGTTGGAGAGCTTGCAGAAGGACTTGGTGGCAGCTATTGAGGCGGGGAGGGTGCCGGGATCGATAGTTTATAGGTACTTTGAGCTGGAGAAGAATGCAGTTTTCCGGTGGTTGCTTCAATTTGGAGGGTTCAAGGAGCGGTTGCTTGCCGATGACTTGTTCTTGGCTAAGGTTGCCATGGAATGTGGCGTCGGGATCTTCACCAAGGTTTGTAATTTGACCTCATTTTGATCCATTTCTGTTGATTCATAGCAAGCTAATTCCAGTTATTTCTGTTTTATATATTGATGTACGTGTTGACATTTGTATTAGTTTGATGTTGTTCATCAATGTTGGACTTGGATAGGATTTTTGTTAGTTTTAACAGTTTGAATTAAGATTTCATGTGCTGTGATGTATCTAATACGGGATAAGTAGACCAATTCCGACAAGTTTGGTGAGATCATTGCTTTAGGCAACTCGACCAGCATGGAATCTCTGTTAATGATATCTGTTCTCAGTTTATCTAGGTGTAATTTGTAAAATAATAATATATAGCCAGCTTCTTTTTATGGCACTGGAATTTTGTGTGGTCTTTGTCTGCCAGATGTACAAAACACTTACGATCATGCTATCAGGTTCTGTGCTTCGCTTCCGCCAGATTTTTTGGGAATCAGAAAAGGCAGAGATGATTAAGTGTATAGTATGATGCCTAGACTGTTCCTAATAGCATTCAGAATGTGATAAGAAGGTAGGAGTTAATTAACCTGTCTTAGTTAGAATTTTGTTGGTTGATTGTTATGTGCCGTTTGTGTCTGGGAACAGAATGTATCTATCAGGAAAAATGGCCATTTTATAGTAGGTCTGTTGTTGGAAGGTTTTCTATTTTTAATATTATTCATGGTAGTTTCTTTGTGATTTGAGTGCCTGAATATTTTTGGTGGTTCTTTTTTCTTTTCTCATTGACTAATTAATTGTGGAACAATTCTGCCAGACCATGATGGACTTCTGTTGACCATGTGTATTTAAAAATCAACTTTGGCACTTATGGATAAAGAAATATCATTCTTACAGACAGAATCCATTTATTCTTTTGTAATATTCAATAAAGAGCAAGGAATGTGCAACTCAAGGACTATATTTCTGAAATTTGCTATTTTTCAGACTGCTGCAGAACTGGAAAGGCGTAGAGAAAACTTCAGTAAGGAGCTGGATTTTGTTTTTGCTGATGTGGTACGGCCCTTAAGAAGATATTTTATTACTTGTTTCAAACTTTTTATGATTAAAACGTGTTTTATTAAATATTAAATATAACAATGCAAACCCAACTAAATGGATAAAGTAAGAAAGACCTAAGAAAAAGAAGAGGTACCAAACCTGAGTTCAATGGAGCTTCTTTCAAGCAGTTAAATTTGGTGGTGAAGTCATGCGCAGTGGATGGTATTCAAATTAAGTTGTTCCCCCCCCCCCCCCTCCCCCCCTTTTTGATTTCAATAGGTAATGGCTATAATAGCAGATTTTATGCTTGTATGGCTTCCTGCACCTACCATGCCTCTCCGTCCACCTCTTGCACTCAGCGCTGGTCCTATTGCTAAGTTCTTTTACAGCTGTCCAGATAATGCATTCCAGGTTATTGATTTTCTTAATTCTATAAACTACAGTTATGTACATGCCAGACATGGACTTGTACATGCATGAGCATATGAACATATATTTGTATCATTATGAAACTCTGACATCCTCCTTGCAGGTAGCTTTGGCTGGGACATCTTATTCACTTTTGCAGAGAATAGGAGCAATAGTGGTATGTGACGGACAACTTAACAAAGTCAAGCACTAATTTAGTGAAAAGTTTTAAGGTTCTATCTCATTATAATCTGTTTTGCAGTGCAATGGATCCAAGCTATTTGCAGTTGGGACAAGTGCATCTCTGGTATGTTAAAATTTTGACATTTTTATCAGTATTAAAATGTAATACGTTGTGCTGTCCACCAGGAGTGGAGCCCACCATATGTGGTTTTGATTTTTATAAATTTCCATCATTCTTTCTGTCCTTTCCTTTTGTAACATTAATTCAGTTGCTTCAAATTTCATTATCATTCTCTGAAGCTATAATTGTAGCATTTCTGGACAGCCTATTTATGTGTGTTAGAGCAGTGTGCTCAACTCTTATGGAGTATTTAGTTTCTTTTCTTGATGTTGTTATTTAGTATAAGCAAATGAAAATTGTTTCATGGTCTTTTTTTACACTTGGCGGTATCTGAGCTTGAATTGTAACTGATTTTCAGATTGGCGTGGGTATAACAAATCTTCTGATCAATGCAAGGAAAGTGTTGGATAAATCCTTTGCTGGCGAAGCAGAGGATGTGCCTATACTATCAACAAGTGTTGCCTATGGAGTCTATATGGCAGTCTCTAGCAATTTAAGGTAAAAGTTAGCTTTGCACTTTTTGTCACATATTCAGGGATATTCACTAGAAAAGAATTTCTAAATGTCATCTTTAATTTCACGATTCACTTTATTGGAGTTCCTTTATTTACAAACATTCAGGAACCACAAAATGCTTGTTTAGAAGTCTGATTATTTTGTAATGGCCAGAAAAAAACTCACGGTGGATTGCTTTTACAAGGTGGAATTATTATGAAGGCACGTGGTTGAACAGAGGCGAAATATGCATTGCCTAATTGACTTTCCTTTTTTAATAGGTACCAAATACTAGCAGGAATTATTGAACAAAGAATTCTGGAGCCTTGGCTACATCATCACAAAGTTATCCTGAGTGCAATCTGCTTTGCTGTTCAAACTGGAAACACTTTCTTGGGGTCATTAATGTAAGTTATTTTAAAATTGTTGCAATTCGTGTTCTGCATTGCTGCAGATGCTGAAACATTGTTTGATTGTAAACAGGTGGGTTGATTATGCACGCTGGGTAGGAATCCAGAAGATACGAGAGTGAAGTGTGAGGTAGATGAACTTTGTTGATTTTGCATTACCACCTTACTGTATTTTCCAATCCATGATTATTTGTTGGAATGATACACAGTAAAGGAAACATTTGATTTTCTTTTGCTTCATTCTTTTTGTGTGTGCATTTGTGACAGTGAAGGTTGTACGATATGGAGAACTTCCTTGAATTTCTGTTTCATGATTACTTGAAACTTGCCTCTGTTTTGGCTTTGTACAATATATGAACTCTGCATTAACGTGAAAGAAAACAAACTCTTCATCAGTTTTATAAGTCTCCTGCCTATTACATATATAATTTATTATTTTTTCAAGTATATATTTTTTTGTTTTGATAAGTCATTTTTGCTTCCACCAGGAATCAAACTCTTTGTTGTGCCTAGCTATAGAATTATCAATACTCACGAGATTGTGCTGTTATTTACTTGGAAGTAAATAAAAAACTTGCAGTTATCAAGATTCAACAATAAAACCATATATAGAAAGCTTCTTATCCTCAAAAATCTTTGATTAAAAATATACTTGCGATACTACTCTTTTCCTTGATTATAGATGGCTACCCATCTAGGGTAGATGGGGATTATGTTCCGCTCTACTTAAAATTCTACTGTTAACCAATTGGCTTATACATAGCCTAGTGGTACTGGAGTCATTTCCGGCGTTATGGGGTCAGATTCACAGGATTTTAACTGATCTACTCTTGTTTGTTTAGTAGTTACAAATTTGACTGCTTTTCTGGTTGCTGGTAAATATTCTGCTTTTTCAGTAGTTGTTGATCTTACTGTCTGTGCAGTATCTGTCAGGTTTCAGAACTGGATAATTCTTGTGTAGTTTCAGGTCTGACATCGACTTGTTCTCATCCCGGGGAGAACACACATGCTGCAGCAGCTTCCTTCTGTTGATTTACTCTATTAATCGCAGTGTGCCAACTACGAGCAGTGATAGTCGGAATCTGATGATTCACCACAAGCACCAATCGTCATCACTGTAAATCCATTGCTGGAATCACTGTTTGTTTGGCCACCAATTGTGTCTGTTTGTTATTGTTGTGAACTTTTGTGTCTTTAACTGAGTTTTTTTTGTTCCTCCAAACACTTGGTTGAAGTACTACTCTTCAGCACTTCCAGGGTCACCAGTTTTGACAAGTATGAATATGCAGCAAATCAAATAATCAGAATTCTGAAGTAAATACTTCTTGGCTTGCTGTCTCATTTAGTGTCATTAACCTCCCAACTGTTGATGGATTTTCAGCTGTTTTAGCTATTGGATTAAGTTACTTCTGTAAATTAAATCTTCCTTGCCTTTACCTGAAGCTGCCACCTGATATTCAAAAGTAACAAAAAAAGATTATAAAGTGAAAACCTTATTACAAAAGAGAGAGAGAATTAAAACAGAAAGTGAATACTTTCATATCAACTGCTACATTTAATTGGATCCAAACAATGAACACCTTGGTGAACCACTTGCATTACAAGTCATGTTGTGAAGCTTGTAATCAATCGAGCCGGGCACGACCTTTATCGGCGGCAAAGCTCTCTAATCGAATTTTAATAAGAAGAAAATAATTCATACAGCAAAATAATAATTTAAGGACTAAAAATGATTTAAAATAATAATTTTAAATAAAAAAGTATGTGAATAACAATCTATTCTATTAATAATTTACGAATCCCTATATGATTAACACCTATAACTAATCATAATTAAGAAATAAAAAGTTTTTTAGGATATTTTTATCTCTTTTTAAGTTTTATCCCTCTTTTGAAATACTTTTTTTTTAAATATGTCATATTTCTATTTATTTAATAAATAATAATTTAGTTCTACAATCTACAAAATTTTTCAAAATATTGGCTTGGTAAATCGTTTGCCTTATAAAATGAACTTTTGATGTACTCCCTAAAACATATTTTACATATATTATTATCCCTATGTACTATTAGAAAGTCTCGTTCTCGCTAAAAAAATATTAAAAACTACAAATTTGTAAGTTGTAAATACAATTGAAAAAATATCATGTCTTTTTACAAGCAAAATAAATTACAAATTAGGGCTTTCTTGGTTAGGAATAAGTGGGTGGGGGAAGTGCTACTTTTGGGAAATAGATAAATTTTTTTTGCTTGGTTGAACAAAAAAATTGAACTTTTTGTAAATTCAAGTGCTTGACTTTCCTTTGATATCGAAAAGTAACTTCTTGAGTAGGTCAATTAGTCCAACTTTCTTACTAATCAGTTAAGCATTTTATGAATATACTCTCAAAATATTATTTATTCATAATTTTTATTTATTTTTAAAATTTTATAAATTATTTTAATAATAAATTTTGATAAATTATGTTATAAATAAATTTTTGATAAAATATTTTATAAATAAATTTCAATTTTATATAAGTTATACAAAAATATTTTATAATTTTAAGATTTTAAAAATATGTTTTATATGATATATTTTTATTTAATTAAATAAATAAATTTGGT
>CAODLS010400166.1:0-16943 GCA_948243855.1 Flueggea neowawraea
AAAACACAATAAAAAAAACAACCCACACCCCCCCACAACAACCCCCCCCCCCCCCCCCCCCCCCCCCCTCTCTCTCTCTCTCTCTCTCTCTCTCTCTCCTGATAAACATGTAGAAAGCACCTATTCCATCTAAGTGGTTAATGTGACAAACATACAGAGACGATGAAGTGGTAAGAAAAATAATTTCAAAATTAAATAACGTAACACAAACAGAGCTGTAAATTTCCCACAGACAAAAAAAGAAAGAAGGAAAGAAACGTAAGGTTACTCGCGTTTTCAGGAGGCTATACAGCTCACCAACTTCCATATTTAAACAATCTTTACAAAAACAAAGATCCAAATTATATCATGTTTTATTTTCTAATTTGCATTAATTTCGATTTCTAGTACCCTCTATCTCTGTTTTACAAAAAAAAAAACAGAAAAAGAAAAAGAAAACAATTTGCCAAGTTTGTTTCTAAACCAATTAAATAAAACATCAACAACAAAACTAGCCTGTAACGAGAAATAACGGCCAGAATTCCTGCATTACAGGGCATTGTGTCCTTTTTTATTTATTTCCATGTTCCCTTCTACGTAGATTCTTTTCCCCGAAAACACAATCTTTATGTTCTGTGCTGGGATTTCTGGTCTTGGGTCTGCGGCTTTTTCTTTTTCTTTTGCCTAAAAGAGTTTCTTCTTTTGGCATTTTTTTTCTTACTCCAACACATTCATTGTTTATTATTGACATTGTTCTTGTCTGATTGTTGCTTTTTCCATTCAAGCAAATCTTGTTTCCAAGATTACAACATACATTAAAGGAAACAAGAAACAAGAATCTTGATTAGGAAACGTCTATTGGCGATAATCGTGCCGTTGATTTTGGGACCGAAATGGTAAAACTGGGTTCCCATAACAAAAGTAGGGATACCCATTTGGGAAAAGGTAAAATAATTTCAAGAAGTGGTGGTTCTTGCATGTATTGAACGTTCCATATCCTTTTATAGGCAACAGGAGAGGGATTAGGAAGGGTTTTGAGGTAATATTATGGGCTGCATTTGCTCGAAAGGAGCTGCAGAAGATGACGTCCAGACCACTGAGAACGAGAAGGTGAAAGAGTTGGAAAAGCCCACGATACAATTGATTGCTCCGGTTCATTCCAAGAAAGAAGAGATTGTCAAAGATTTGGGTCGAAAAGAAGGATCTGTACGTCCAGTTTCCAGAGCAAATGCAGCAGCTGAAAAAGGAAAAAGTAAAAATGATGCTGATAAACCCGCCAAGTCTCATCATCAGAGATGGGCAACAATGGACTTGGGGTCCAGCGGAGAGCAACATAACATAAGTAGAGTAACAAGCATGCCTCATGGGGCTCAAGGAGAGCTCATCATTGCAGGGTGGCCGCAATGGTTAACGGCTGCTGCTGGTGATGCTATTAAAGGTTGGCTCCCTCGAAGAGCAGATTCCTTCGAGAAGCTCGAGAAGGTTTGTGCCTAACCTATTTTCTTTTTCGTAAAATCACCAGTATTCTCATCCGTTTTAACAGTCTAAGACTGATCCTATTCGGAGTTTAGTTGGGAGCAGATGTTTGTAGTTTTAGTTCCGTTTAAGTTTCTTGTAATGGTAACTTTTAGGACTTTTTTGCGTTATGTGTTGGCCTGAAATTCAAACGAATTAAATGCAGATTGGACAAGGAACTTACAGCAGTGTGTATAGGGCTAGAGACCTTGAAACGGGCAAAATTGTTGCAATGAAGAAAGTACGGTTTATGAACATGGACCCGGAAAGTGTCCGCTTCATGGCTCGGGAAATCCAGATTTTGCGTAAACTGGACCATCCAAACGTTATGAAGCTGGAAGCTATAGTCACTTCCAGGCTGTCTGCAAGCTTATACCTTGTGTTTGAGTACATGAAGCACGATCTTGCCGGACTTGCAGCAACTCCTGGTGTCAAGTTTAACGAACCACAGGTACATGCCTTTTAAGAGCTTCTCTTCAGAGTTTAGACAGTTTCTTTTTCTTTTATTGGTTCCAATTGATTAATTAAGTCTAAAATTTGAACATTCCATGCTGAGTGTTGAAAACGACTCGAGTACCATAATGTTATATGCGCTTGCAGATCAAATGCTACATGAAACAACTTCTTTCTGGACTTGAACACTGCCATAGTCGTGGTGTCCTGCACCGAGACATTAAAGGTTCAAACCTTCTGGTTGATGATAATGGAGTTTTAAAAATTGGAGACTTTGGTCTGGCAAATTTTTTTCATCCTGATCAAAACCAGACGTTAACAAGTCGGGTAGTTACTCTGTGGTATAGAGCACCTGAGCTTTTGCTTGGAGCAACGGAGTATGGAGTCGCCATTGATATGTGGAGCACTGGTTGCATACTTGCTGAATTATTCGCCGCAAAGCCTATCATGCCCGGAAGAACAGAGGTAAACGCTTCATTTACATGAAGATTCGGTCATAAAATTCAATTATTTTCATCAATTTCTTGTGTTCCAATCGCTTTATGTTCGCTGTTCTAGGTGGAGCAAATGCACAAGATCTTTAAGCTTTGTGGTTCGCCATCTGAAGACTACTGGCTGAAAACAAAATTGTCACACACGACGAGTTTCAAACCCCAATTCTCTTATCAACGCCGTGTTGTTCAGACTTTCAAAAACTTCCCTTCTTCGGCTTTTGCTCTTGTTGACAAACTGCTGTCCATGGAACCAGAAGCTCGGGGAACTGCCAGTTCAGCTCTCGAAAGTGAGGTATACTTCTATGTTTTTTTTACTATTTTATCACAAGAGCTTTGCGAATTTTGCTTCGTTTAATCTGATTTAAGGATGATACACAGTCTGAGAAACATGAATTTCAAAAATGAAAACTATTGCATGATCCAATAATGATTCCTTCGTTTTAGTCGATGATGAAAGAAATTCAAGCAGAAAGTTCTTTGTACTGTCTAAAGAAGTGTTTAATCCTTTCTCTAATGTATAAGCTTCTCTTTTCCATCAATGGTTGAACTTTGATTTTTATGATCTATTAGTGTTATGTTTGCTAGTTGTTTATTAAAATTTCTGCATTCCTTCATATTTTCTAGAATGCAAACTAAAAATACTTGTTTTTATCCTTTTTTACAGTTCTTCAAAGCACATCCCCTCCCCTGTGATCCGTCAAGTTTACCAAAATATCCTCCAAGCAAGGAATTAGATGCCAAGCTTCGAGAAGAGGAATCTAGAAGGTAAAAATCACAAGCTCTATCCTCTTTTTTGTATTATTATTATTATTAATCTCTCTTTGAAACTGAAGCACAGTTAGACTTATACACTGAAAAACACCTGCACGAATAGTCCTTTTCATTTCAGACATGGTCAATCTTGTAATGTGTATATTTTGCTTGGATATTCCTAAATGCTTGAATATGTGCCCTATGTTTTAATTTCAGACGACGAGCAGAGGCAGTAAAGGGTCGCGGGCCAGAGTCTGTCAGACGAGGTTCAGGGACAGTGGCTACACCAGAATTCATTGCTCAAGGACAACCGAAAACTACAAGCACCAGTTACAAATATGATATCCAAGAAGACGTTGGCTCTGGATTCAGAATTGAGCCTCTAAGAGGAGCCAAGCAAAATGGATTATCTCAGTCAAGTTCAATGATTCACCCCTGCGCAGTAGGATCAACACTGAACAAAAATACGATCTCCGCGAAAAATAATACAGAGGTCAGGACGCAGAAGTCTCATGTACCTCACGCAGTAGACGACCCACCAAGGACCTCTCACAAGAAGGACGAAAGAGCATATGCCAAAGATACTTCAATGGTATAAATCAACTAATGTTTCTGTTTTTTTTTTCGATGAAGGTTGAAACTTAACTACCCCAATCCCCCAAATCCTATGAGTTTCGAATATGGGACGTCATGGTCCTGGGCGAGCCTACCTTCTACCAAGCTAGGCTTAGAACACATGTTTCTTTCGTTTTAATTCTACACAAACTTATTATAAATATAAAATAAACAAAATGTTTTGAAGAAATATTATCTGAGACTGCTGGTATGATGAATTGAAGTGTGCATTTGTGGGGTTACAGGGATATGTTCCGAGGAGAAACAGGATACATTGCTCAGGACCATTGATGCCACCTGGTGGAAACATGGAAGACATACTGAAAGAGCATGAAAGACAAATACAACAGGCAGTTCGTAAAGCGCGCCTGGAGAAGTCAGCGACTAAGGAAAAACTTTATGCTTATAGTCAGCCAAATTATCACAGAAGATAACCCAGAAACTATTTTGCCACCCATTTTTTAGTAAGTGAGGAGGTTTTTTCATGGTGTTTCCCTGAAAATCTTCCACCAAGAATGGTTTGAAAATTGGTTTAGTGGATAGTAGATTTTGAGCAGTAAAAATATGCATTCACTTGTAAAGTTTTCATTCTTTTTTTTTTACAAGTCATTTTATTTGCTCTCACCAAGATCAAAATCCCAAACACTTGCAATGAGCCACAAAGGCATTGGTTAGTTTCCATTCTTTTTTCTTCTTGATTAAATCAACACTCGAAGTCAATTCTAGTTGTTCCTATTTTGAAGTTTAACCGATCTCTGGTTTAGAAAGATTATAATTTTTTACTCTCGAGTGCAAGTTGGTGTATCAAGAAATTTTGCTAAAGGACATGGGAGTAATAGTCGAGAAATATCTGTCTTCGTTTAGAATTATTGGAGGTCAGATGTAGGTACTAAGGTCAAATTCTTGACCATAAGATAAATTTGGCAACTAAGATGATTAATTGGAGCCGATAAATTTGGCTCACTGACTAAGGTCAATTTTAGCCATTAGATACAACTTGGAGTCCAATATTTAGTTGCATGTATACAGGATGCTTCATTTGGCCTTCGATGCATCACACATCACAACATAAGTTGAGTGTTTAGGCAAAGTAATTCCATAGATCATTTCTCTTAGCATAAGTAGTGACCTTGAGTGTATTTGAATTTTATCTTGTGAGTTTATGATTCCCGTTCTTTAAATCTCATTTGATTTTCTCTTCAAAAAAAAAATCTCATTTGATTATGTTTGTAGCGAAATTTCTTTGTTCGATCCGTTTGTGGATATAGACTTTAAGTCAAACTATTGATATAAACTTTAAGTCAAACAATATAAATTTCTGTGTTGATATTTCATGTGTTTGTTTTGTAATTTTATTCGTGAATTTCAATGTACACATAGCCAAACACGATACTTTGTTAAAAATCGTAAGAGTAATAAATGAGCTGACAAATCTAACTAATACAAAATAAAGTGTTTATTTAAAAAACAAGAAAAGAGCAATGCTAGACAACACTACTTGTGCGTGAAAAAGTATGCTTCCAAGTAATTAAAAAAAAATGTGTAGGATTAGGGGTATTTTAGATCAAAATATTTGGTTGACCCTAGGCATGAGTGTTTAATTAATAAAAATGGATTTAATTGAGCAGGGATAGCTGAACGAAATAGTGTTGGGTGAAAAGGTTTTGAAGTTCTTTTACCTTGCTGTAATTGTACGTGTATACCCCGAACTACTTAATTGTCAGAGTTCAACACAATGGCAACCAAAAAAAACCAAAAAAAGAAAAGAAGAGAGAACCGTTTAAACATTCTTTCAGAGGTATATGGGAAGGTGGTACCTAACATATCTTAGCTCGTAGGACGGTTCAGTGTTGGCGAGTAAAGGATGGAGGACCATTACGAGTCAATAGATAATAGAAGTGATGAGTCTTCGATGGAAACATGAGGGAGTGAAACCGAGGCCCTCGACAATGTAGATGAGGTAACATCTCAATCTTTTGAAAAAGAAAATGTACCAGAAATTTTGTCGATGTAGGGCTTTGGAGTTGTGAAAGTATCAACCGCAAGAGGGAAAAACGGTTTGGTGCAATTCGTGACATTTGCTTGCCACAAAGCAAGGCATTGGGCCGGCAGAGGAATGCATGTAGTGAATCAAGTGTGCACAATCAGAGCTAGATGCTTGCCGAGGGCTAGTACGTCGTGCTTCTTTAACAATCGGTGGAAGGTAAACAACATAATTTTGAATTAGAGCCAAATAGCAGTCGGTATATTACGCAACATAGGGTCCTTTCACAATATGTGAAGCGTAGATTAGAGATAAATGATATGGAAGGGATTAGACCTAGCAGAAGTATCAGGGCATTAGCTATGAAGGTGTGGATAAATTAGAATATTTGCCAAAGGATTGTAGGAATTACATTAACAAAGCAAAGTCGTGGAGATTGGAAAGTGATGATGCAATTGCATTGAGTAATATGTTTGTGAGAATGCAACAACCGATTTTTGACTTCTTCAATGCAATTGACATTGATGAAGAAGACGGATTAAAAATATACTATGGGAAGATGCAAGAAGTCGTGCAGCGTACAAAGAATTTCACGATGTTATATGTTTTCACAGCACATACTTAGTGAATAAGTATGATATGCCATTTTCTCAATTTGTAGGTGTGAAAAATCATCGACAATCTATTTTCCTTGGATGTGCTCTTGTATCGGACGAAGAGGAGAAGACATATGAATGGGTGTTTCAGATGTGGTTGAGATGCATGGTGAGTAGGCTCCTGACGCCATTAAAACCGACCACTATAGGAGTATTCACAGAGCTATAAAAGAGGTTATGCCTTTGGTGATGGAGTATTTTTCGATCGTGCGACTTTAATTTGAGTGGAGACAGTAAGGAAGAGAGACAATGAACATAAGCGATTTATAATGGTTCGACCCAATGTGCCTACATCCATTACTAAGCTCCTCACTTAGGATTTCTCAATCCACTATATCGATGATTGATTATTCCTCAATCTAACAAAGCCAATAAAATAGGGTTGATTGTTGCTCATATCTCTAAGGCCAATACAACAAGGTTGATTCTCCGCTCACACCTCTAAAGACTAACTAAAGTTGATTCCTCTCTAGGTTCACACCTCTAAAGCCATTACAATGTTGTTTCTTAGCTAACATCAAACTTTTCCCTCTCTCAGAGTGTTTACAATTAAGAAACAATGTGGTGAGATTTTGGTATATGATAATGAAGCAAACTACCCACAAATAAGGCTATTTTTTAGCACCAAATGAAGAATTGATATAGCAGGAAGTTGGGTGCCTTTATTTGTCCTTTAAGCCTCTATTTATAGTGTTGAGACCCTATTGAAGTTGATTGAATCGTTGGAGTAGTATAGAGACCCATTAGAAATCAATCATGAAGCAATTTTGAAGTTGACAACTTTCATTAGTCGACTACTGGAGTCGTTAGTTGAATACCAGCCTCAGCTTCACTTTTGTCCATATGGTTAGTCAACTATCAAGCTTCATTGGTCGACTATCAAAGTCACTTATCTGTTAAATGACTGTTGTTCTTGAAAGACTTGACTTGTAAATCAAATGAATGTCATTTCGAGTCAGATTTGAGCAATCATGATCTTCATTAGTGACTACCAAACCCATTAGTCGACCACCCAGTTTTTTTGCTCTATTAGTCGACTCATGCCTTCATTAGTCAACTACTAGCCATTGTTGATGGTTGTGTTTGTCCATTAGTTTACTCACAAGAGTCATTAGTCAACTACCAACATCCTGGATCTTTTTTGATTGATTTTTTCATGCACCAGTCGACTTCCAAACATTGTGGGCTGAATCCTAGACTCAAGAACATGGTTTTCATCACTTTTCTTGGTCTTTATTGATTATAAATTTGTTTTCTTTCCTAAATCCAATCTTACTAGGTTTTGTACATTGATCAAAACGTAGAAGGAATCAAATGTGAACCACCTTTGGTTCAACATTCGGTATGACATAAATGGTGAATTTGGCACATAGGTGGTGCATTTGTTACTCAGAAACAACACCCAAACACTCTCAAACACACTACAACCATATTTCTTTCCGATTTCCCTCAAATTGCAAAAAAACCCTAACACAACTAAAACCATAAACTCACACGTAGCAGCTCCAATTTTGTTTAAAAAATGGCACCAAAGAAGAAGATTGAAATTCTTGTGAAAAAGACTCATTATGTGAATGTCTTCAAGAAGGGAGAATCTTGCAGAGGTGTAAAGAGGCCACAAAGTGCTTCAAAACAACTGGTGTATACAAAACAAGTATTCTGGTCTCTTCTCCATCTAAATCAGTTAAGAAAAATAAGGGAATTATTATAGAAGATGACTTTGATGATGTCAAATTCATTGATTTACAAGCTGCTAGGTTCTTTAAGATGCTAGAAAGAGTTGAATTTGCTGATGCTAGAATCTTTGATTTTCAATCGCTATGGGGAGGTGGAATGGATATAAAAGAAGATTTCTATAAGTTTCGCTTGAGAGATTTTTGTGTTGAAGCATCTAAATATTACCCTGAGTTAGTCAAAGAATTCAATGCTAACATAAGAAGATAGGAAAATAGAGATGAGGAAGATGTGTTGGGATTTGAGGATGTCAGAGTCTCGAGTAGAGTTAATGGCGTAGACATGTTGATTACTGAGAAGTTATTGCGTAAGTTGTTTGGTTTACCGAAGGATGGATTTATTGTTAAGAGAGAAAAGGGTCTGAAACAATTTATAGATGAGGATGCTAACAAAATCGTAGTCAACACTGATTTGACTAGAAGATTTATTTTTGAAAGCTTTGGAGTGGTTAGGATTGAGCCGAAGGTAAGCATTTAGATCAAAATGATTTTGGTGCTAAGTGGAAGGTGGTACATCTTGCTTTCACTAAGATCTTGCAACTGAAGTCACATACTCAGTCTCCAATGACGAATCAATATGAGATCTCGATGTATTTGCTGATGAAGGGAAGGAATATTAACTTTGCTTATGTGGTCATTGATTGGATGTTGGAAAAGATCAAGAATTTTAACTTGCAAACATTCTCAGTCAAGGATAGGCAAAGACGGGAGAGTATGCAATTTGCAAGTCATCTCACAAAGGTTTTTCAACATTTCAAAGTCAAGCTTGATGGATTTGAATCGTACCAAGTACTGGAATCTCGAAAAATCAGAACTAAATCTCTTAGAGGAATGAAAATTTTCCTAACAACATATAAGGATATGTATATTAGTATTACTTGAGAGAAACCGATGTATTGGTGCACAAAAGAGATGGGAAGAAAATGCAAAAGATACATGAGATGTTTTTTTGTGAGAAAAGAGTCAGAAGAAAAGAGAAAAGTGCCTAAGAGGCATAAGGATGAAGCAGAGGAAGAAGAGGCTGAAATTAAGACTCAAGCGGGTGCAAGCTCCAGCACAGTAAAAAGCATCAAAATTGATGACTTGAGAAAGAATTTTTGGAGTTTAAGGCAGCAACTGAGGCAAATTTGAGTTGGCAATTAATTTGCTTCAAGAAAATTATAAGATGTTGGAAAGCCTCAAGAGTGGAAAGCAATCTGAGGAGGCTAAAATTCTAGATATTCCTTTAGTTCCAACAACCTCTGAAATACCAATAGCTTCTGATATTCCTTCCAGCTCACAAGCTCTTCAAAAATCAACTGAACCAAGAGCTAAATTAACCGCTGAAATTGAAAATGAGAAAGTAGTGGAGATGGCCAGAAAAATTGTTGAGGATTTCAAAGAGGTCATTGATGAAGTGAATGTTGAAAGTTTAGATTCAGAGAACACAGAATCTAAAAGGGAAGTAGAGGCTGAACCTACACCACAAGCTAAACAACCTAAAGTAGTAGAAGTTATGGATTTTAAGGAAGAACAAGGTGCCCAAACTACTGAGAATGTTGCTGAGAATCCACTTGAGACGAATTTTGAGGAAGTTGAGGAAGAGATCATTGTTGATGAGGTTCATAAATGCATGTGTGTTCAAGTTCAAGTTGAAGAAATAGCTCAACAAGTTTCTAACATCCTCATCAAGGAAGTAGCAGAAGAGGTTCTAGTTGAATCCATTGATCTGAACCTAAATGAGAATGTTTCGGATCCAACTTCAAATTAATGAACTTCATAGGTCATTATGACCCACATTTTGTCATGCATACATACATTGCATCATGTACCTTTTTATTTTTCTCTGATATTATGACTATGTGTGTTTGATGATTTTAATGAATGATATCTTTGATGACAACTATGTGTTTTTTTGCTCTAATTCATTTTGATTTATGCTCTGAATTATATTTACCTTTTTTATTCTAATAAAAAGGGGGAGATATTTTGCAGATTTTGATGAATTTGTTATGATATATTGCGTTGATATTTCATAATTTTTCTAATTAGTATTGTGCTAACAAATGGACAAGCCTCAACAAGCCTTGATCAAATTTTTAATTCTTTGTCCAAGTGTTAAAATTTAGGTGCTTTGATTGAGAGGGAGTGCAAACTCTTTCAATATTTTGTCATCATCAAAAAAGGGGGAGATTGTTAAACCAGTTTTGGTCAACATGTAAATTCTTTCTAAGTTTTGCTGATTTAACAAAACATTTGAAATAGTTAAGCTACACACGTTATATAACCATCTAAGCTCGTTGATGTATGATCTAAGAACTTTATGCTATGATCTATGCACATTGATCTTATTAGAGGCATTCTAGGTTTTCCAAATTGGATACTATGCGCATTAAATCCTATGCAATGCACATAGACCAGATGAAACGTGAACAGAAGGTAATGCAATGCGCATAGACATTATGTATTAGTGAGGCAGAATGCTCCAGAATTTCTCTATGCACGTAGAAGGCACCTATTGACGTAGCTGAACTGAAGAACTCCCTGGTCTAGAAGTAACCTCACACTACTCGCGTAGAATCATGTTTATTGCGCATAGTCGCCTTTTTGGTTAAAACTTAAGATGGTTCACAAGACAAGTAAGAATCACATTTCACCTTTGTGCAATGCATGTTGAAGAGTAAAGGTGGCATCTTTGAAGAAGTTCATCTACTCACACAGTATAGGTGCTAAACGCATAGACGAGGTCAAGCTCAGAAACTAACAAATTCAAGACGCTCCTCGATAATTAATTTTAATATTCCCTAACACAATCATATGAAGAATCAAAGGTGTGATTTTTGAAAACATCAACGCACGTGGAAGGCTTGTGCTAAGTGCACAGAATGTTTGATCAACACACACAACATAAGTGTTATGCACGTAGTAGCTAAAGTTACCCAAGCAGAAGCTACTGGACTCAAATGTGCACAAAATGAACATTGCAGAGGAACAAAGCACACAAGACCCTGACAAATAGTTATACTATGCACGTAGTACTTGTGACACACGCATTGTATGGACTGACGCCATTAAAATCAAAATTATATTTTGAGTCACAACGGCTACCTCGGGATTTACAACGACTACTTTTTTTAGGTTGCTTATAAATATACCTCTCTAAGGAGAGAGGAAGGTATGAACATTATTGAGAGTGTTCCCAAGCTTTGTTACTTTAATACTTGAGTTTCTCTCTCATTGTTCTTCATTTTTCTTATACCAACAAAGCTTTGAGTTTTTTATCTTCCTACTAGGTTGGTGTGAGATTTTGCTTCAAATTTGGGAATCCACTTGTTATCAAGCTTAGGTGCTAAGCTTGAAGGGTAGAATAGGTATCTCTTGTTTGAATCATTGAAAAACAATAGGTAGAGGTTTTCTTGTTTTGGCTTACTAAAAACAAGGTGTAAAGGGTACTTGTGAATCTGAGAAAACAATATGTTTAAATTGTTTGCCTCTACCCGTAAGTGAGGAATTCATAGTGGATTCAAAACTCTTTAGTGAGCTAGAGGAGTGAACGTAGGTCAAGGAGGACCGTACCATTATTGTCACGACCCATTCTGGGGATCGTGACCGGCGTACGAGGTGAACCGTCTATGAGAGCCCAACCCATCTCGCACAAGCCTCAAAGATACAGAAACTATATGCCCAATTATTTTAAAACATTTTAATAAAACCGTTTCAAGAAAAATTATATATATATATATATATTAATAAAATATATCAAGGAAATAAATACAAGCAATAAATCGCAAAATCCAATATCCTCAAAATAAGACCCACAACCAGCATACTCCATAACCCAATAGTATATCGGAGTGGAGCATCTAATACAAACGAAGTAGCCCGACAAAAGGGTGTTACTAACCAAAAGTATCTGTCTCACTGGGCGGGGATGTCAAAAGTTGCCGAGTCGAATCAACTTGCAAAATAGAAACAAGGCAACACAGAACAACAAAGGGAGTCAAACCCAGTGAGTGAGGGACAACACTTCAGAGTGCCTCATACGTGTCTCACAAAGACTGGTTTGAAAACCTTTGGAAAACTACCACATGCACATATACGACAGGAATGTATATATATATGTATACACATTACATACATAGTATAGTTTCACAAACACGTTCCACAAACGTTTACACCCAAGGCAACCACATGCGCTTTGGCAAAATCGATACTACTAGTATCATAATCAAAAACAATATATACGTAATTCTTTTCCAAAATCAAACAGTGAATATTTTATCTATGTAATCAAATTAATTAATTAATCAATCCTTAGATTAGTCTGATTTCAAATATGTGTTATACACATCAAAAACATAAACAGTTTTGAGACACAGGCTATGTGTCTGAAGCTGTCATCCACTCACATGGATGTCCAAGCTCTAGGACCCGGTACCACTGCCAGATGGCTGATCCTGCTGACAAGGGCATAGGTATCTTTGGTATCAGAGCGTTAGGTTTAGTCTAGGGTCGGTGTGGAGTATATGTATCTTTGATTGAGTCTGTCTGATTTGCTTCTGTATATCCTTTGATATTCGTTATGGTATTGTGGCATTGCATGCATATTGACACTCGCATATGCGATTATTGCTTGTTGTAGATATGGATTCTCCACAAGGTAGAGGTTGTGGTAGGCCTAAGCATGTGCCATTAGAGGCTGTCACACAGTCAGTTACTGATCATCATGATGCAGCTAGTGTACCAGTGATTGTTGCACTAGGACCACTGCCACCACCTGCAGGTTCAATGGATGCCTTTGAGCGGTTCACATAAATTCTGGTTCGTGTGGAAGCTATGTTAGCTAGTTAGGCAGCTAAAGGTCATCCATTTTTTCTAGTGGCTGCAGCACCACCTGTTCCTCTACCCTCACCAAAGACACTTGTGCCTGCACCTATTGTAGCACCGCAGTCTGACACTGAGGCTCGCATCGCTAGATTTATGAGGCTTACCCCACCTAGATTTTCGGGCAAGATGGGAGAGGATTGTCAAAATTTCACATTCACAGTGGACCAGTGCTTTGAGGTGATGGACCTCACTGATGACATTGTGAGGGTTAGATTGGCCCATTTCTATTAGATGGTCAAGCTGCCAGATGGTGGCAAGATTAGAGATCTCACAGAGTATTTACTTGGGGGTAGTTCAAGCTTGTGCTTATCTTATTTGTTCTTCATCCGAGTGAGACGTATAGGAGATTAGACTAGTTCAACAAGTTCCATCAGGAGCCGGGTATGTCCGTCACGGAGTATGAGGACAGGTTTCAGGAGTTGAGCATGTATGCACATGCAGAGGCCTGTAGTGGGAAGGCCTTGGATAGAAAGTTTCTGAATGGGTTTCTACTGAATATTAGGAGAGTAGTAATGACTTAGAGGTTGTCTACCGTATCACAGATTTCTGAGGCTGCGAGGAGTATAAAGTACCAAGAAGAGAGACAACCGAAGGGCCAAAGAGAGCAAAGACAGAGGGTGCATCGGGAGGCCAGTAGGGTCATGGTCAGAGCAGCCAGTCTTATCAGAGATGCTGACATTTTTTTGGGAGTCAGAGGCAGGGTCAGGATTCTCAGGGTAGTGGTGTGGTGCAGCCAGCTGGGCATACCGGAGGATAAAGTACAAGAGGCTTGTATGCACCTTGTGAGACCTGTGGGAGGACACACTCAGGTACTTGCCATAAGACTGCAGGTCCCTGTTTTCATTGCAGACAGCATGGACACAAGGTTGTTGAGTGTCCTCTGAAGCATGGTTTGGGTTCACAGTCAGTGCAGTCGGTAGCTGGAGGTTCGGGCGCTGCCAGTACTAGTGCTGGCAGAGGCACAGGTTGAGGCGTCGTAGGTTCAGGAGCCCATAGCTAAGTTGGACAGGGCAGCGGCCATGGACAGGCCGAACTGAGTAGTTCTACTACCGGTGGACATGCCCGAGTTTATCATTTGACTCGCCAGGAGGCGCAAACCTCCAATGTCGTAGTGATTGGTACGTTACTCATCTCCAGTGCTTATGCTTATGTTCTATTTGATTCTGTTGCATCTTACTCATTCATCATGCCATATTTTGTTGAGCATAATAGGTTAGTAGTGCATCCGTTAGCCAGGTTACTTGAGGTTTCATCACCCTTGAGTAACAAGGTTGTGGTTGACTCTGAGATTCGGGATTGTGTGATTGCCTTTAAGGGGCACGAGTTGACAGTCGATCTTCTAGTGTTGGGTATTAGGGAGTTTGATGTAATACTCGGTATGGATTGGCTTCAACTTGGCATGCCATAGTGGATTGTTTCGGAAAGAGTGTATGTTTTCGACCTCTGGGTCAGAGTGAGTTTTGCTATCAAGGTGAGTGCGTCAGTGTTGTGCGAGGGTATGTATAAGCTGTTAGAGCCGAGCGAATGATTCACCATGGTTGTGAGGCGTACTTGGCTTTTGTATTCACCGAGCTGCGTAGTTCGGAGTTGAGTTTGGAGGACATACCTATGGTACAAGAGTTCTCTGATGTATTTTCAAAGAGTTACCGAGACTTCTGCCTGAGCGAGAGGTTGAGTTTGCCATTAAGGTACAGCCTAGTACCTATCTGATATTGGTTCCACCGTATTGGATGGCACCAGTAGAGTCGAAGGAGCTAGAGGCTCAGCTGAGGGATTTATTGGACAAGGGATTTGTTAGACCTAGTGCCTCACCTTAGGGTGCACCGGTGCTATTTGTTAAGAATAAGGATGGTAGCCTTTGTATGTGTATTGACTACCGACAGTTAAACAAGGTGATGGTGAAGAACCGATATTCGCTTTCGAGGATAGATGATCAGTTTGACCAACTACAGGGTGCACAATAGTTTCTAAGATTGACTTGAGGTCGGGATATCACCAGTTGAGGATCAAGGGTGAGGATATTCCGAAGACATCTTTTCAAACTAGGTATGGTCACTATGCGTTCCTGGTGATGTCGTTTGGTTTGACTAATGCACCAGCAACATTTATGGATTTGATGAACAAGGTTTTCAGACCATACTTGGATCGGTTTGTTATCATTTTCATTGATGACATATTGGTGTACTCAAGGAGTAGGGAAGAGTACGAGGACCACTTGAGGTCAGTCTTGCAGACTTTACGAGAGCATCAGTTGTATGAGAAGTTTTCGAAGTGAGAGTTCTGGCTTGATCCGGTGGCATTTTTTGGGACACGTGGTGTCTAAGGATGGGATCATGGTGGATCCAAAGAAAGTGGAGGCAGTATTCCATTGGGAGAGGCCTAAGACCGTTACAGAGATACAAAGCTTTCTTGATATGGCTGGGTACTATAGGAGGTTTATCCATGATTTTTCTAGGATTGCAACTCCTATGACTCGGTTGAGACAAAAAGAGAGTTAAGTTTGTTTAGTCTGATAGGTACGAGGACAACTTTCAAAAGCTGAAGAGGTATTTGATGAGCGGACCAGTGTTAGCTTTACCATCAGGTTCTGGAGGATTTGCAGTGTACTGTGATGCCTCTAGAGTTGGTTTGGGTTGTGTGTTGATGCGGCATGGCAAGGTGATTGCCTATGTCTCGAGACAGTTGAAGAGGCATTAGCGAAATTACCTGACACATGACTTGGAGTTAGCGGTAGTTGTGTTTGCACTTAAGATTTGGAGGTATTACTTGTATGGAGAGACTTTTGAGATCTTTACAGATCATAAAAGTCTGAAATATATTTTTAGGCAGCAAGACCTGAACTTGAGCCAAAGACGTTGGCTAGAGTTGCTAAAGGATTATGATTGTACTATATCATATCATCCTAGCAAGGAAAATGTTGTAGTCGATGCTCTGAGCAGAAACTCAATGGGGAGTTTTGCTCACATCGCAGTTGAGAGGCGACCAACAGTGACTGAGTTGCAAAAATTGATGGAGGATGGAGTCAAGTTACAATTCGATGACTCAGGGGCTCTGTTTGGTCATGTTGAGGCAAGACCTATATTGTTAGACCGTATTTGAGAGTATCAAAAGGAGGATTCCGAGATGCAGAGTTTGATCGAGAAAGTTAGATCATCTAGTGTACCCGGGTTTAGCATTCACGATTCAGGAGTGTTGTGGTTTGGGTTAAGATTGTACGTACCATCCTCTGGTGGATTACGTGAGTTGATTATGACCGAGGGTCACAACTCCACATATTATGTTTACCCAGGTTACATTAAGATGCATCGGGATCTTCGAGAGGCCTATTGGTGGCCATGAATGAAAAAGGATATAGCTGAGTTTGTTAGTCAGTGTTTGACTTGTCAGCAGGTTAAGTTTGAGCACCAACATCCTTCTGGATTGTTACAGCAGTTACCTCTTCCGGAGTGGAAGTGAGATCTTATTAAGATGGACTTTGAAGTGGGGTTATCGAGGACATCCTCAGGGTATGATTCCATTTGGGTGATTGTGGACCTATTGAAAAAATCGGCACATTTTATGCCTGTCAAGACGACATATGGAGCGGCACGGTTGGCTAAGTTGTATATCGACTGGATCGTATGTTTACATGGTGTGTCGGTCTCTATATTATTTGACAGAGGACCATAGTTTACATCGCAGTTTTGGCGTAAACTGTAGGATGAGCTAGGTACTCGATTGGATTTCAGTACAACATTTCACCCGCAGACCGATGGTCAGTCCGAGCATACTATTCAGACGTTGGAAGATATGTTGAGGGCGTGCATTATGGATTTTAGTGGGAGTTAGGATTCTCACTTACCATTGGTGGAATTTACGTACAATAATTCGTGTCATAAGAGTATCGGAATGGCGC
>CAODLS010400423.1:0-15071 GCA_948243855.1 Flueggea neowawraea
CACATCATGCACAAATGCAAGACAACATACACAGAAAAAAAAACTCACATTTTCAACACATTCAGAACAACATAAAACGAATTCTCAGATATACCATTACCATTTACCATCATGTGTACCTATAATTTATACTATGGTTGTAGGATATAAAACCAAAATATTCATTCATATATGCATAACTCGGTCAGTTTCACCTTTATTGGCAAATTAACTCGAACTCACACCCACTCAAAGCCAAATTCTGATGTATTTCAACACTCTATTCAACAAACACAATAGCATTACCACTTAGCTTCCTCTAAAACATCCGCCCATCCCAAAAACCCTTGCAGAAATTAGCAATTGCACTATATTAAAAACAAGACCACATCTCGACAAAACGATAGATTAAACAGGAAACCAATTTTGTAATTCGATCAAAAATGAAAGAGAAACGCAAATATCATATCATTCATCAATTTCAAAGCTTCAAGTTTTATGTATAGCATAGAAAGAGCAAACCGGGGCTTCTGTGAATATGCAGAAAAGAGCAGTACCAGGGCTTATAGCATCAGCGAGATGGGCGTTAGAATTCGGAGGATCTGAGGGCTTATAGCAAGTAGTTAATCCATCTTAGCCTGCAACTCTTCCCACACCTCTGCAGTCCTGAAAATCAACCCCAAACAAAGAATCAAACAAATCAGATCGGAATTAAAGCACAAATTCCTATTTGTATGAGCACTACCAACAACCAATTAAGCACAAAAGCTTCTCAATGCAAGTGAAGAACACAACAGGAATGCTATGCTCAATGTCTTTCATTCTTATTTAAATTTCTAATTTTGTACCCATTTATAGTCATGAATTTAGACTGAAACGTGAGAAACCAATTCTCAAATGCTTCAAAAGTGTGTAAACTAAAAAATCAATTAAAGTGTCTAGTACAAACCAGTGAAGCAAGACTGAAGCTCCGAGACATCCAAGAACGACTAGCTTCAAATTGATGGTATCATGATACAACATATACAAATTGATTGCATCCACAGCAGTCTATGATACACTAGACAAAGCAAGGACACAAAGTTCATTTAATGAATCTGAATAAGAGAAACGGCAACGCAAAGCTTCGAATAATTATGATTTTAAATTCTGTATTCAAATCAAAATAACACCAATTGATGAAACAAACAAAGCAACAACAATGCAATTAGTACCTTTGGCAGTTCGTTTTCAAAGCAAAGCAGAGAAATCTGAGAGGCGAGAGAGCTGCGATCGTGAGTTTTGCATGCGAAAGTGAAATGGAAGAGAAGTCGCAATCCCATCATGAGTCCAATCTCTTCGTGTTCGATCTCTCTCAATCTATTGAAGTCAAATTAGGGATTTCTGGGACAATGTGATAGAGAGGCGATAAAAATTAGGGATTGTCCAGGATTAAAAAAAAAAAAAGCCGTCGTTTCAGGCCCTAGGTTATAAAAAAAATACAAACAGAAGACCATCGTCTTCCTCAAGACGTCAAGCCTCCTCACCGCCTCACAATTCACTGCTGCTCCTGTCTTTATTTATTTCTTTTGAACCCTAGTCTTCTTCTCTTTTTTCTGTGGCTGCTTCGAACGATTTGCAGGGGGGAGGGTGTGTCTTGTTTGGCTTTAATGGTGCCCCTCTCACCTGATGGTGAGGTGGGGGCCAGCCCCGGTCTCCCTCCGTTCCTGTCGGTAGGTAATGCTGTATACAAAAAAGATGGCGCAAAAGAACCCAAAAATGGAGGCTAGGCATATATCGAATTAAAAGCTCAAACTAGATGGTGAACCACTTGATTCACTGACGGACGAACAAAAAATTAACTTGCACGTGTCTCAAATAATCTAAAAATGGGAATACAATCTTCAATAAGCAAATGAAAACAAGTTTTAGCTAGATTTAATCAAAATGCCTCAATGCATTAAAATATTCAATTTTTACTGAAAATATCACTAATTTGACCTGATTTTCTAAAACTACTTTAAAATGCTCAATTTTTATCCAAAACATTAATTCTGGCCTCCGTTGGCATTTTGTTAATTCAACTTAGTTAAACATTGGCGTAACACTATTAACATCCAAGTAGCATGCCGCATCGATTTTGATTCATCGAAAATTTTTATTTAGATTTGGTGTACGACATTATCCATGTACCATACAAATAGATAAGTAAGTATACAAGTTGAGACATCATCAAACTTAGTCAAAGTGAGTCTAATTAATTATATATTATTTTTTAATTTGTGTGATATATAAATAGAGTCATATATCAAAATGTACATAAAAAAATTTCTTCATAAAGTATTTTATTAACATGGCATCCGCATGTCATATCATGTGGATTTTAAATTTAAAGCTAAGATTATCGGAAATCATGCATTATAGTATTCTTTTTAGTCAAGTTACACAGAAATTGCTTTTATAATAATTTTAATTCAGAAACTAGCTCCATGTTAGAACAAAAACTTGCACATCTATATCCCTGTAATGCGTAAACTGATGGCAAATTTTCAAATTTTATTGGCAAAATTGTCTTAAAGTTAACTTTATTCTGGAAAGTAGAGTAATTCAACACAGTAATATAAAGACAAAAGGCGGAAAAATTAAACCATCTTCCATAATATTTTTAACCCTTTATTGAAGCAGCATTCTTGCACACTTATCTGTGTGTTTTTTTTTCCCAAAAAAATAGAGGTGGGATGGCGGAAAGGTGTACTCTTGTTAGGTTTTATTATACAGGTTTAAATTGAAAGGTATTCTCCCTATTATGGAATATTCATGTGAGTCATAGCTGATACTCGGCAACGAACTTGGACTCGTGTATGAGTGTGGTCACCGTAGCACCTCACCGAAGATAAGCGGGTCGGACCTGAATAACCCAGCTCTATGCAACACGGGTCCGAGTGACAACCGGATAATTTTGAATTTACGTCACTCTCACGTTTTGAACCCGCGCCGTAAACTAAGATCAGTATACCCGTTCCGCTTGGACACCCCTCAAGGACATATGTGTGGTTTGAATGGTCTTCAAGCTAGTGCGGTGTGGACCTCAATATACTCACCTCCTGATCAAACATCACTGCTGTTTCTTAACAATGTGTTCAAAGTGACGATGGAAGGGAAATGCTGAAAAGAAATCAACATCATTAGCTCCGAATTATAATAATTGTGTTTAATTTATCTATCCCTTAACCACTATCAGAACTTACTTATCCAAAAAAGCTTCAAAAAATTGAACGATCATCTTTTTATTACAAATTTGTTAAGGTGCTAGGAGTTCGAGGGATTGTGAGCAGCTGAAGGTTAAAGGCAGAGGAATATTGTGAAATATGATTGCCAAACAGCGCTTAAAGCCTTAGAGTCCAAATGTTTTACATATCAAATGGTTGAGTTGAATTTGTAAGAAAAATAATTACAATTTGTGATATTCGTACTCTAATTAGGGGGAAAAATCTGTTTTAATTATTGCAAAATAAACTAAAACAATAAGAAAGTTTTGGGCTCAGTAATCCTCTATGGCTAAAATGAAAGTAAAAGAAAATTTAGAATGGAAAAAAAGACGAAGAATACTTAAAAGGGAAAAGTGGTAATTTTATAATTATTGAAAGTTTATCATAAGATAACAAAAAATTTAAAAAAAAAACAACCTTATCCTAATATTTACTAATTTTGATAAAGGATGACACTAAATTCAACTCTAATATCACTCGGCCAATTCATTTCAACTAACAGTTTTGATTTTCTCAGCTCTAATTCTCAGCAGAAGATCTCTAATTCAGCAAAATATTATAATCTTTGAAAATAATCTCTGGTAAAAAAAATATTTGAAAATAAAATAGAAGAAAAATAAAAAGTCAAAATAAAACTCCAACAAAGACCTGTAAATCTGCCCAAAATCATCAAAAGGAGATGGAATCCAATGCCGTCCCCATAACTGCCACTGCCGGTCCACAACTCCACGTGGCGTAAATAAACTGTCAAATTTGACTGACGTGGCATCTATATCGGACTCTGGCTAGCCTAGAAGAGGCCATGTCATCTGATCAGAGCTGATGTGGGAAAGCATTCATGTTAAGTGATGTGACATGTAAAGAGAGATGGCAAAAGGTGATTGGAGGGGCCACTTATACTGAAAAACATCTAACGGTGCTACCATCATTCATGATATGGAGATTGGAGGACCCAATTTTTTCGCACGGCGGTTCGTTTTACGGAAATTTGAATTAGATCAGTAAATTTGTTAGATTGTATAATTAAATTTGTTCAATTGCATAGAAAAATATATATATTCGCTAGAATTGCAAGGTTTGGGAATTTCTTGTAGGTAGATTTACGTAGGTGTATTTGGTTTGTAACATAATTTTATATTATATATTTAATATATTATAATTTTCAAAAAATGTGTTATTTTTTTTACTGTGTAATTTGTCAATATATAATCTACTTATGTTATTTACTATTTAATCTACTAAAATCAAACACCTTCCATATTTATCAAAATTACTAATAAAAAGATGTGTTTTTTTTAATCTTTTCCATTAAAAATCCTCCTAAAGGCTTATTTGGAAAATGTGAGATTAAGCATATAACGGATATATGTAGCAAATAACAATTTTTGAATAATAAAAAGATAAAAAGAGTAACATGATTTTTTCAACAAAAAAATGCAAAATACTATATACTAAAAATATATACAGGTCTTTTCAAATTATATTTAAATTTATTACAATCTGCATAAGATAAATACACCTAATGAAAATAAAGAGAGTGGCAAGTGTTTTTATGCTAAAATTGAGCCAAATTGAATAAAAGGATATTTTTCAGTGAAAAAGTAAAAATGACTTATAATAGAGGTTTTTCTACAAGTTTAATAAGCTGAGTTTTGCATTAGAGTTAATTATATCAGGTGTCTCAAATAAAATATCGAATTTGATAAATAGACTAACATAATTTTAATTTTAAAAAATAAAAATACGCTCAATTTTTTGTTCAAAAATGCCATTTTTTTGAAAAATATCAAATAGAGATATTTAGAGACCACTTTTTATAATGTGATAAATAGGTTTTTGAAAATCATTGAAGATTTTTGAAGACATTTGTATATTTTTAGAGAATTTATAAATTTGATATTTTTTAAGTAGTTTAGAAAGTTTTTTTATTTTTAAGAAATTGTTTGGGCTAAGTTAAAAATTAATTTATGTATTTAATTTTAATATAATTGAGTGATTTTTCCTTTTCATTATTTGACCCATTTATAAATCAAGTTCTAAAATTAAATGTAAAGTTATCTTTTTGTATTCATTAAATTAAATATTAATAAAATTATTTATTTATGTAAGTGAAGAAGTCATACGGAGTTCAATATTGCGAAAAAAAAAATGAAGACATTATTCTAAGAACATCTCTATTGGTGGTCCAATAAAGAGTCTAATAAACTTTCATTCTATTGGACCACCAATGAAGATCAATTGCATTAGACGGTTCAAATTACATTGGACCGTCAAATATATTTTTTTAATGAAAAATAAAATAATTATAGGTCAAAAATAAAATTTAAAAATAATCTAAATTATTAAAAATAAAAAAATTAATAAAATAATAATGTAATAATTATTTGAATTAAAAAAAGTCTAAATCATTCCGGATGCCCTAAATACAAGAAATTATGGCTAATTTTCTAAAACAAAAACTGTAGTTTGTAACTTTTGTTCACTTTTTTTTTTTCTTGAATTGTCTAGACTGGAGAAGTTAAAAAACGAAAAAATTGGCTAAAAGGGGTAAAAAAGAGAGAGGTTAGTCGATTACTTGATGAATGATCTATTGGAGGGGGCCACAGCCACACAGAGATGATAAAAGAAAAAAAAAACAAAATCAGAGCTTAATTGAGTTGCTCCATAGTAAAGACTCACCTCCATTCACCGTCTCTCTCACTCTCTTGTGTCTTGGCTCTTCTCCAAAGGCATTCTTTTGTCGGCTTATGGGTTGGTATTGAAACGGCCAATCACTCTCTCAATTCCTCCATCATCATTCTCAGTTTTCTCTGCTTCCTTTCAGCGCTCCATCCCCTGCATTGTCCTCCTCTTCTCTGTTTTCACCATTATCTCGCTCTTTCTGCATTCTTTACCTGAAATATACCAAGAAGAAACTAATATTCAACCTAGAGAACGAACAAAACAACATTTTAGAGAAGCTAATCGGTCCACACTAATGGATCACTTCTCTTGCAGATACTCTTCCCTCATTGTCACTCTTCATCTACTTCTTCTCCTTACTTCAAAAGGTAAACCACATCTACACACTTTATGATCCATTTTCACAACTGGTTACATAGTTTCTTTAGCATTCACTTGCTACTTCGCAGCATTCCCTGATTTTGTCTCATTTTCTTCACAAACTCGTGTGCTCTTTTTTTTTCGCTAGCTACAAAGCTCACAACTTTCTTTCATTCTTTTACCGGGTTTTTGATTTCATCCCCAAGCAAACTCTTTTATCCCATTTTAAGCCTGAACTCCAAGTCCCCGTTTTACTCCCAAAGTTCACACATTTGACCTGTTTCTTGCTTTTTTTTTCTTCATTTTAACAGCACGCAAACTCGTTTTCTAATTTCTTCACAAAGTTCACAACTTTCTCTTATTTTACTGTTTTTTTTTTCCATTTCAACCTAGATGAACTCAATTTTTTTTCTTAAAAAAAATCAATTTTCATGACGAAGTTCATAGCTTTATTTGATTGTTTTTAGGTTTTTTAATTTTATTTAATGGGTAATCCCCTGTTTATACATACAGGTGCATTCGGAGCTACATTCACATTCGTCAATAGATGTGACTACACCATCTGGTCGGGCATTTTAGCCAATGCAGGCAGTCCCAGACTCGACAGCACCGGATTCGAGCTCCCAAAAGACACTTCACGTTCCTTTCTAGCCCCAACTGGCTGGTCCGGACGTTTCCGGGCTCGCACTGGCTGCAATTTCGACGACTCCGGTTCTGGGTCATGTACAACCGGTGATTGCCGATCGGGTCAGGTCGAATGCAACGGTCTCTGAGCTGCTCCGCCGGCAACTCTCGCCGAGTTCACCCTCGGTACCGGTGGGCAAGACTTTTATGACGTCAGCCTCGTCGACGGTTACAATCTGTCCATGCTTGTTGAAGGAAGTGGCGGTCGGGTATGTGTTCTTCGACCGGTTGCTCCACTGATCTGAACTGGCAATGCCTGGCTGAGTTGAGGGTGGGTGATGGGGACGCATGTAAGAGCGCGTGTGAGGCATTTGGGAGCCCGGAGTACTGTTGTAGTGGCGCGTTTACACACCGGCGACGTGTAAGCCGTCGGTTTACTTGGAGATGTTCAAGTCTGCTTGTCCTAGATCTTACAGTTACGCTTATGATTATGCTACAAGCACTTTTACTTGCACTGGTGCTGATTATACGGTGACTTTTGCCCCTCCTCTCCAAGGTAAATAACAGATGGATAATTGCTCTCTTTTGTTTGGTTCAATAATGGTGTTCTGTGACAGGCTGAAACTATCATGACTTTTGTCTTCTTGCTTTTGGTTGTTTTGTCTTTGTTACTTTGGCTTTGATGTGGGTTCCTTTCATGTGTTGTTGTTTCTTAGTCAAGTAAATCTGATTTCTTTGTTCACAAAGATGCCTAGAAGTAGCAATTCGTGTTCATGTGTCATAGTTAATGTTTGGTGTTGATTTTTTTTAGTTGTGCAGGATTAATTAAGGTTGTCGGATTGTTGTTGATGTTACCGTAGTTCTTGACTTGGAATGTGACTAGTAGTAATTAATTCTGTCAAGGGAATTAATTTTCTGTGATAACCATGTGGTTGCAGTCAGAAATCTTCAACACCAATGACAGCAGCAACAACTACAACACCTCAGGCATCTGGGACAGGAGCCGGGTTGGAGTATTCAGGTTCTGATCCGGGTTCCGGTGCCGTGTCAGGATCTGGATCCGGAGAAACTATGCTGGCTGATGGATCATGGCTTGCTGGTTTAGCATATGGAGATTCCATAAAACAGTATCCAACTGTTCTGCAGTCTGTAACCACGGCTTCTACCACAGCCCTATTTCTGATCATTTCATTCTTTACTTGTAGCACTGTTAGGGTAGTAGTGTAGTGTTTTTTTTGGTCTCTTTGTTCTTGATTGTGCTTGTGAATTATTTCAAGATATTTGCAGCCTTGATTACATGGGTGCTTGGAGTTATTTTTGCCTTTGCTAGGAAAGCTGACAGATTCCTTTCATCCAGATTGTAAACGTCCCACTTCCAAGATTGACCGTAGATTTCAATGTTTATTTGTACCTAAAGTGTTTGCTTCTATATAAATTTTGGGTTCTCTTTATTAACGCGTATTGTTGTAAATAGCCTACGAGGTACTAATTGCTGCAGTCATAATGATAGTGGAATCATTTTAACACTGGCAATTAAAAAGTGCATAATATACTTACAATTTGGTTTTTCGTCAATGTCAAAGCAATAACGTATCGCAATAAAGAAGACTATCGATTATGGAATTTTGTTTTCTGCTTTCGAATGGTCAATGTATAGAAAGATGTGTTATGCGTGTTGACAGTGGATGCAACAATGTGGAAATACGGGCGGATTGTTAGCTTTTGTGTCATGGTGTGTTCTTGGAGGCAGGACTTTGCGGATATTGCAAGTTTGTGTTAGCTTTTGTGTTTTTCTTTGAAATAGGAGCAATTTTAATGAAAAATCATATTCAACATATTTCTGATATTTGTAATATAAAACATTAGTTCTAATTGTATTCTTAGCCGCTGCCAAAAAGGAAAAAAACATATTCTTAACGAAAGAGAAAAGTTCTAGTTGTATTGATACTTCTTATATATTCTATTGTATTGACATAATGATAATAATATCACTTTTTTACAACCATGGGTAATGTAGTATACACAAAATAGTCCAAGAAGGAAAAAAATGTTTTAAGTGTAGAAGTATAAAACTTGTAAGTGACAAAAATGTATTAAGAAATGACAAGCAAAAATTTTGGTGCAATAACTTATGATGTGAATATTGCAGTACCATAGTTTTACATCAATTAGGAGTCGAAATCGATAGTCATCTATAATTATCTTTTGTCTTTAAACTATTAAGACACCTTTTTATAAACAAATTTGTGAGGGCTCAAACTTACAACGAACAAGCCTAAAACAAACAATACTCCACTAGACGAGCTAACAATCATGATATATTCCACAATAATTAGCATTATATGAAGAAATCAAGCAAAAACTTTTGTTGTGTTAAAAGAAACTCGATTGAAGGTTATCGTAGCATTATGATCTTACATTAGCTAAAAATTGAGGTGAATAATTGCTCATAGGTTTTTTCTCACTTTCTCAAACCACTGAATTTATAGTAAATAATACGTCAATAGATAGTATATCGAATGTGGAAGGATATGGTACATGACATATACCAAAAAAAAAAGTTGCGATAAGGAGAGAAATCAAAAGGTTAATAACACAATCATTAGATGTGACATAAGCGACAAACATTTGCCGATCGTGTTTGACAAATTTGGCAAGAACAAAGTCAAAGCAGTGATATATATTGGACCAATTAGCTGGCTTCTAAAGCTGCAGTTGCGGCCACCTCAACATTTTGAAATACCCTCTCATTTCACGTCCTAAAGTTTAATCTTTCGAGCGGTGAACTCATAGTGCATGGATTAGCTTAATTAATCTCCACTCCATGAATAACGGTGCAACAAAGGTCGCGGAAAGTTTAACTTGCCTAATTTTTTTGACTTTTGAATATAGGGCACGATTTCTACGTTGTTTAAAAATCAAGAGTTTTAGGCCAATAACTGTCTATAAACATTATTTTCTCCTATACTACTGACACATTTTTTTAAGAACAAAATTGAGAGTCAAATCTAAAGAAAACAAGACAAAAACAAACAATATCTTAATAGAATGACACTACCGATTGTCAAATGATATAATTTACAATAGGAACCATTTTGAAATAAGGTTGACTGTGTTTGTTTATGGTAGATTTAGTAGAAATATTTTGAGTGTGAAAAAATATAGACAGTGCATTATGCATGTCTTTTAACACGTAGAAGTAGATTAAAAACTTATCCGCAAATAAACACCAATTTATTTTTTTCTTTTAACTATGAGATATTCAAGTTTTATATTCATCGTATGGTCTATATATCTTACTAATCTTCAGGTCTTTTTGAAAATATATGAGAGCTGAATTAAGTCAATTCGCTCTAAAGTTTAAAATTTACAACTTTTTCGAATCTCATAATTTCAAAGATTTACATCTTTTAAAAAGGTTGTGTTGTTAAGTTTTCACTAAATTGTATCAGCGGTATTTTAATAAAATATAACTTAAAAAATTGAGTAATCAAATTTCATAGAAAATAAAACAGTTTTGATCAAATGAATGACAAATAATAAAAGCAAATTATATATTAACAGATTAAATAGATTGAAAAAAAGAACTGATACGTGTTTTAAGAATTAAAATATATTTAAATAATATATATATATATATAAACCATTTTAGGACACTTCCATCGTTGTCGATTGCAATTTTGATCCAATTCCAGTATTCTAATTTCCATTGCAATGGCTTATTAGTAGTCAATAGCTTTATAACGCGAATTTAGCGTAAGATTAGATTCGTAATCTTGATTTGCATAATAATAAATTAGCAGAAAGCATACATCAGTTCCTGGAATAAATTCTCCAACACAAAGGGACTGTTTGTTAACTACTACTCTATATGGATTCGCATTTGCATTGTTTGGGCATATAAACATGTTGGCTTAATTTCTTTGTTTATTCCATCAAATCATTCTACTTTGGGAAAATAATTTTGGGGTCCAAGAGGTTAAGCCTAACTAGTATATGGTTCCTCGTATTGTTTGCAATAGCAAGTTAGTCCTTCACGTAGGTTTTTGAACTGACAGAATTAACAGAAATAACACTTTACCATATTACCCTCCTTTAAAGACAGGAATTCTTAGCCATTCCAAACTAATTTTCTCTCTCTCTCTCTCTCTCTCTCTTTCTCTCTCTTAAAAACACGACTTTTCTCTGTTTCTCTTTCTTTAAATCTCCTCCCCTTCTTTTTCTTCTCACCGGTTAATTGACTAGATCTCTTTATCCTCTCTCTTGGAAGTCCCTTTTTGTCGTGCTCTACCTCTCTTTCTGGTGGACGGTTCGAATGAAATCGTGACGTCGAACTCACGACATCTCCGTAGATCTCTCTCTAACTTGCCATACCTCTCCGTCGTGACTAGCTCTCTCTCAATGCTTCATCACCTCTTCCATCACATTGCTTCACGAAAGGGAAACCGAATATTTGTCTCTATCATATCCCCTTGCTCTGTAGGAATGAAGTGAAGAAGAATGAAGAATAGAAGCAATTTATGGGTTAATAGCTTTCGGAGTTTAGTGGAAGAACAAAAAGATTTTCTGGGTTTAATAGAAGAAAAATCGGGTCTCTAAGTTGTTGGGTTTAGATTGGTTTATGAGTCTAACAAATTTTGATATGGTTAAATTCAATCTCTTTCGACAAAGCTATTAGAAACGACGTCATATGATGAGGATGAAGAAGACGAAGTGAAGTCGTTAGGGGCGGAGACGGGGAGATCATGAGAACGGAAGAGTGGAGTGGTTGAGGTTTGATGACCTTGGGGAATAACGGGGCCGAGAGGTGATTAGTGTAGAGTTTTGATATTGATGTCTTCGATTTCTTAAGCAATGGTGGCATCTCCGCCTACTCACTAGCTTTCGCCATTAATTGTTTTCTTCTAGAAGCATCAGGAGCAATTGGACATGCTAAAATGGAAGCACAAAATCCATAGAGAGATGACTGAGAGTTGAGAGAGATCTAGATGGAAGTGATTGATTGAAGTAGTGGGGGAGTATGATTTTCATTTCTCTAAGTATCATTTGTGAAATTGATTTTCATTCGCTCTTTTGGGTTATGTTGAGTTTTTTATGTTTTTTAGATTTCTTCCCTGTTTTTATTAATTCAGAGATATTGCTTTTAGAGATAGAGGATGCAAGAATATAAGAACTTCTAGTTTAAATCTTTAGTTGTAGTTTTGATGTAATTAAATTTCTCTCTGTGTTTGAGTTGTGGTTCAATTGTGTTTGAAGAAAATGATTAGAGGAAGACATTTGGTGGGGTAGTGATGAGATTAAAGAGATGTAGAAGAAGAGAAATTAGGGTTGTTTGATGGCCTCTAAAATAATAAGGGTATTTTTATCTTTAAAATTTTATTTAAAGTCAAACATGTGATATGTTAGTATTTTACTAACAAATGACTAACGGACTACTAATAGAAGGACTTAAGTGTAACCTGATTTTAAATCTTAAGGACGTAGTTACAACATCTAAAAAATACGATGATCCACATACTAACTAGGCCTAACTTTAGGGACTTGAAAAATATTTTTCCTTCTACTTTTTTCTTTTCCTCTTGATGTGAAGTTGTTTGGATCTCACATTCATTTTACAATTCGATTAAATTTGCAAGCTAGTTTAGAAAAATTAGCTTTGTAATAGCTCGAATTTGTGATTCTGCTAAATTACTCAATTCGTATAAACTATTTATTATCATTTGAACTGCCATTAAATTACATCAAACCCATTTACTAATCACTATTAGTAACTACTTCATTTGGTATATGCTTTTGTTAAATTAAGATGATAAGTTCTTATAGATTAATAGATTAAAAATTACATCACATAAAAATAACGAAAAGACTTTTATTTTTCTAGCATTACAATATGTTGGCACCGTTGAATAATAACCTTTACTGTTTAAAGAAAAAAAGGAATGGTAGACATATATCTGTTTCCTGGGTCCTAATGACAGTAATGCATGTTACTTGCACAGGCCACGGAGTTTTCAAAGACAAAACTGCTCCTGACTTGTGAATTATTTGCAGTTGAAATTAAGAAGAAGCGATCAATTCAATGTCAAAAATTAGATAATTTCAAGACAAAACAACCTTGTACAATATTCCAATCAAAGTGGGTAAAAACTGAAATTGGTCACTACAACTGAATGGTAAAATGTTTAGTTTCATCACTCCTACAAACAGAGAAAGTTGAGTTTGCAGTTCTGTTACCATATTGGACACTGATACTGTATTCACCTAAGAAGCCATAAAAGCTGTACGAACCAAACTGATCGGCCTGACCATTTAATTCATTTGTTTGCCATTCTTGAAGAAGCTTATCAACCACATCTCCAGCTGGCAGGTTTTGAAGATTATTGTCTGTAAGGCACATTTGGTAACACCCCTTTGGATGAAGTGCTGTCCATAGCATAATCCCATTCACTGATGGATGTGAAAACCCTTCTCTCAATACTTGCTCTAAATAAATTGCCTGCAAATTTACAACAATACAAATTATAACTTTTTATTGCAAATTAAGAAGTCCAATATTAATTTAAAAAATTTAACTACTTAACAACCTGAGTTTCCTGATCGAATTTGTTACTGATATCAACTTCAGTTAGCCAAATGGGAAGACCAAGTGTAGCCAACTTATCAATAATAGCTCTCATGAGAGGAAGATTTGGTTTGGAGAAGTGACTCTCAAGACCAATCCCATTCATGGCTGCTCCACCACGTTCAAGTTCTCTAATCCTCGAAATATAAGTATCCACAGTTGAATTCAAATCACCACAAGTCTCCACCACATTGTACTCGTTCAAAAACAACGTTGCCAACGGGTCCGACTTGTGTGCCGTCTGGTAAAAATCCAACGTGGCATCAGGACCGAGTCTTTTCTCGTAGAAATCGAAGTGTAACATTTCGTTGCTGACGTCCCAGTGAATGAACTCTTCTTTGTATTTGGTTATTAGGCTCTGAATCCGAGAATTCACTGCTGATTTGAGCTCATTGGTTGTAAGATTATGAACCCATGCCGGGTTATACTTCGGATCTTCCCAGAAAATGTTGTGGCCTCCTACTATGATTTGATTTGCTCTTATGAACTTTAGCATTTGGTCTGCTACGGTGTAGTTGAGCTTGCCTTGTTCTGGTTCCGTGGCGTGCCATTTCAGCTCGTTCTCGAACACTGCTGCGTTGAATCTCTCGACGAACCAATTCTGGAACAGTCATTAAAAGAGAATATTTGAAGAGTACTAAAGCAAAATCTCATCAATTCTGATAAACGTTTTTTATTTTTATTTTTTCATTTATATAAAAATTTTAAAAATATATATAAGAATTAATTATGTCACATGTTACAACTAACCTCTTAATTCTTAATTATACCATATCAGATTTGTTACCATTTGAAATAGAAGAATCAGAGATTTAATTATTCTAAATAGAAGAACAAATATTCAAATTTGGCAAATAGTACTTTTATTTACTTTTAATTCCTCTCTCTCCTTTCCCCCAACATCTCGTGTTTCTCTCATCCAAAATGTAGTCCCCCTCTCTCTCTCTCTCTCTTCCTTCCTCTCCGCCATCTCTCTCTCCTTCTCCTTCAACTTCAGTCTCTTTCTCCGTTCTCCTCCTTTGACTCTCCACCAGATGCGATCATGCCCTCCTTATGAAGACTCGCAACGACGGTTTCGTCCTAGAAGGCGACAAACGACGTTGAATATGGAGTCGCGATCCACGACAGTGAATGGGAAGGTCGTGGATTCTCTTCATCAAAGCAAATCGTTTGAGGTCGTGGCTGTTCTTGATCGGAGCACATCTGTTCCAGCGGTGCCTAAGAACGAGGTGGCGGCGCCTGGGAGCAATATCGTGACGGTGGCTAGGCAGGAAAGAAGGCAGCGTCTATACTGATGTTATTGATGGAGGCGGTGGCTAGGGTTGAAACCCTAGCTGCTGTCTTGTTAATTTTTTTGAAATTACGAAAACGTGCTTAATTTGTTTACATAAGTTCTTAAATAAATGTTGTTTCCGAATATATTTTTGTTGTTTGTTGTTGTTTGATTTTTTGCAGGCTGATTTTGTCAAGTTTGGTTGTTTTTATTGAGTTTTGTGGTGGTAGCAACGACATAAATAGATCTGGTGTTGGTGGTGGTGAGAATCTAAATTTGATAT
>CAODLS010400655.1:0-18574 GCA_948243855.1 Flueggea neowawraea
CTTGAAACAATGATTTTTATCCTCAGTTAGACTCAACAATTGCAGTGTATTGAATAGAGTTCTTATTCGATTTTAAATTTTTCCATTGATTAGTTTTTTTAATGCTTTTGTTGGTCAATTTGCATCAATGACATATGGTATAGAGAACTTGCACTTTTTAATTATTGACAAGATTAAATGCAGCCATCGCCATGGCTTTCATTCTTGTTTTGTATCCGGAGGCATTTGTATTGTTGGGATTGAGCATGGAAAAAGTTGTACTCATTTATACTCAATTTATTTTTCGTTTTGTACTCGTTTATACTCGATATCTTTACGTTTTATTTTCCTTTTGTAATTGTTTGTACTTAGTTCTCGTTTTTATACTCATTTTGTATTTGGAATAATGAGACCGGTTTGTTCTCGTTTTGTACTTATTTTGTCGTGTGATCAAACTTTCTGATGTGTGGTTAAACGCATGGTCAATATGCGATCAAAATGTAGTCGAAAAGTCAAATTTCAACATTTTTTAAATTGCAATAGAAGAGTGAATATTTTTGTAGATATTTTGAATGCCTTTATATTTTAGAAATTTAAATTGATTTTTAGAATTTTTTTGTAATTGTCCAGACAATATTTCACTTACTTAAGGATCGGAGAAACACATTATCTTCCACATCATTGGGAGGTTAATGTTGAACTTAAATTGTTTGTTCTCGATCAGATTAACAGTAAGTACCTGCTCCTCCATGGTAATCAATCTCTTTCATTTTACATTATTCTGAAAATTTCTATAAATTATTTTCAATGAATACAAATAAAAAAAGTAAATTTTACAAATGGGAATAATATGCCAACACAATACATGCAGATGGGATAAAACGTTTACAAATGGGAATAATACGCCAACACAATACATGGAGATGGGATAAAACGGTTCCATGAACTGAAAACTGAATGGGGCTTTTCACAGTTGATATCACTTGACACGTTCAATGATGCTTCAAAGGGATATTCGGTGGACGACTGTTGCGTTTTTGGGGCTGAGATTTCATGTGTTGTTTTTATAGATTTTACAATCATTTGCGAATATATATCACCGTTAGCATTTCATTAATTATGTTGATCATATAATGCATAATCACATTAGTGGCACATCAACATATCACGTCGATATGTATTTGATTAATTGCTGGAGAATGCACGTTGATCCCGAAGGACATGGTTCAGTGAGAGGTCACTCATTATCTGTGTACTTACAGCTAATTGACGGCAATAAACTTCCATCCAAGAAAAAGGTGTTGGCAGAATTTAAGACCAACGCTATAACAAAAAATAATAAGGAAATTACATGAAGGTTTTCAATTAATCAGTTTAATAATATTTGTTTAATCACATATTAACATGATCATTAATTAATAAATAAATGCTTACTGATTTCTTGCAGTTGCTCATTGGTTCACTTCGTTCAACTATACAATTGGTCACCACAAGTTCATGGATGAAGTCTCAAAGGGGTATATTATGAATGATAGTTTAATTGTTGAAGCTGAAATTCTTGTCATTTCAATGTGCAAGGTTGTCTTTTTGAGCATCTTTACTCCTTAACATCTTCAAGAGATTAATGAGTCTGTCACATCAGCAATCCACTAATTTCTTACTCATTTTATTTATCTATACTTAATGGTTAACCTCTCATTATACTCTTATATGAATTCTACAATCACTTCACTCATTATTTAATTTATTTACAATATACAAATAATAATAAATATATTTATCTAACATAAATATTTTGTAAATTAATATTTGAATTAAAAATAATATTTAAAATATATCTATCATGATAATTATTTAATTAAATTTCAAAAAAAATAATTTTTAAAAATAAAGCAAAATAATAGATGAGATAAATATTTAAATTAAAATAATATAATTATTAATGAACAAATTAATTATAATAATAAAAAAGAGAAAATACAAAATAACATAAAATATAATATTACATAGTAATAAAGAAACATAACAAATAAAAAAATTAACAAAATATTAAAAAACTATTAAAACAGGTGGGATCCACAATTTGTCAAAGGACCCACTCATGATCCGCTTCAAAAATATAAAGTTGATCAAAATATTAACCTTCCCTTAATGGGAAAGGTTAATTTGTTGCCGGTTAGTGGGGTGTTATAAAACCCCATTAGCCATGCCCTTAACAACTTGGCTGAATTATCCGTAAATTAAACTAGACCATTCCTCGATCATGAAACTTATAATCTCCACTTCTTTCTTTGCTTTCAAAGAGAGAGGCTCTTAATTGTTTTTTTTTATCAGTAAGATTTGTTTGCTTGCAATTTTTTGTTATTTCTATGAGAACTTATTACCCTCCAGAAATCTTAGATTCGTTTTAATTTCAATCTTAGATTTGGTCTCTACGATTCCAAATCTTCATTGTTCGTGGTCTCTCTTTCTCTACCAACCGCTCTATTTATATGTAGCCTTTTATAGTATTGTTGGTCGTTTTAGATTGTGTAATATGGTCAATGCATTTTAAGGAATGTGATTCGAGTAATAGCTCGTAAGTTAGGAGGGAGAATGGATAGAAATTTTTCAAGTTTCATTTTTGTAATGTTATGGCATCCTATTTTGCACTCTCTTATGAATAGTTTAATATTTATAAAAGAAACTTAGAAAATTGGATTTAGCGACGGGTATCAACTTTGTGTAATCCCAACAAATGAAACTACAAGAAAATTGGATTTAGCGATGGGCATAACTGTTGCTAAGTGTTGACGTGAAAATAATGATGGCATTAGCGGCGATAATTTTTGGCATTAGCAACGGATTCAAATAAACGGCTCTATTGACGGTACATTCTGCGTCATTATTAGACAAATTGGTGACGTCGTTGCTACAAAGTTCCACTACAGCCAAACTTCGTTTTTTCAAATTCAAAATTGTCGCTAATCACCCACGACAACTGACTGCCGGCGCTAATTAGTGACAGTATACAAAATTTGTACCCGCCTCTCTCCCCACCTCTCATTTGTTGCGCCCATTTGCTCTCATTTCCTTCTCAGGCTCTTATTCTCCTCTTCCTTCTCAACTCTTTCCTTTAAACTATCTGTCATTTTCTTTCCTTTTCTCTTTTTTCCTTTCATTTAAATTTTTATATTACATTACTTATTGTTTATTTTTATTATTTGATGGTCGACCATATATTTTTCATGAAAAAGTAAGAGGTATGTTTGTCGCTTACATTGTTCTATTTTCATATTATTTTTATTTATCTTAATTTTATACTTTTTATTTTTTTTTATCATTTTTTATCATTTTTTGGCATGTATTTATTTTCTTTTTTTGTTGTGGTTAGTATTTAATATGTTTAGATTAGGTTTTTATCAAACTCTTTTATCATTGCCTAAATTTGGGGTGAAATTTTATTAGATTATTTTTATTCAAGTTTTTTTTTTCATATGTATTTTTCTTTAAGCATCATTTTGGTTTTGAAGAGGCAATCCTCTCTATCTCTTTTTTCTTTATTTTTCTGATATATTGATTTATTTTATATTTTCTGTAATTTTTCAAATTAAATAAATTATTATTTAAAATTTTAAATATGTTATTACGAACGACAGAATTAGCGACGACTTCAACTTGCCACGATGGCCTCAATTCAAACCCTTACCATAACGGATATAGTAATATAATATAGTCGCCTAAAGTTAGCAGCGGGCTTTTCAAGCAACAGATGATCGTCGCTAACACATTAATAGCGTTGGCTTTCCTGTATATAGGGATGGTTCTTCTGTTGCTTACTACATTTCTTTTATTGTGTGGTTATTTCTTTTGCATGATCACCGGTATAATTTGACTAAATAAGATTTAGTTTTTAGTTATTGCTATATATATCTTGGCAATGCTGTTTTAAATTGGACTTAATACATTAGATTTACCGCTTTGCTAATACGAAATCGGTTCATTCGTGCTCTAAACAAAAAATAAATATCAATGTTTACGCTTTTGTTCACTTTTGCACCATAATTGAACTGAGAGTTAACAATATACTCTTAACATGGGCTTAAACATCTGATGTGTCAATAAGTACTTACAAATCACAGCTACATCAATCCTCTTTTCAACAACTTGCAGCTTCCTAACAACTTAAGGGCGTAAATAAGCTAAACTGGTCACTAATATGATTTATTATTCTATATAATAAGAGCTTATATATAAATTTGATTAATAAATAAGTCAAGTTTAAATTTCACGATTAATAAAGAAGTCAAGATCCTGTAAAAAAAAAAAAGACAATGTCAAATTTAAAAGTTCAATTTGTAAATAAGCCGAGTTTGAACAGTGGGAAATTTTGACCTAATAAACTCGTAAATAAGTTTGATAACAAATATAAATCTTTATAGTAATTTAGATTTGACTTTTAATATAAATATTTGATATCCATAAAAAATAAATTATTTAGTCTTTAATATAATTCAGATTCCATAATACGCACATGGAATGTTAAATATTAACTGTTCATCTTCGCATATATATGACAACATAGGAAGAGACTAATAAGTTGACTTGAATAATTTTTAATGTCTTAGTCTTTCTTTAAATATATAATCAGTTTGTTATACTACTATAGAAACATATAATAAACTTAATCGCTACTTATCTGTTAATTAAGAGCCGACCTGAGATTACATATTCAGTTGCTTACGTATAGTTCACTAATTAAGGCCGGAGAATGCGATTATTCACATGGCATCATAAGTTGAATTAACATTTTCAACAAGTTTTTAGTCTTTTTTAAATAATTAAATTTTTTGACTTTTTAATATATAAGCAGATTAATTGGTACTCCAATTTGTGATTAAGAGCCAAATTGTGAAATATATATAGTTCTTGATCTTCTTCTCATTTTTGAGTTCCTCCTCGGATATATGTGTTTACGGCATAATTTTGCAATTATTACGAAAGGGAATGAAATCATGCAACAAGGAAATATTAGAGCAAATCGTAGAGAAAACAAAATTGAAATTCAAATCAGGACCAAAATGGGGAAATGAATTACAATAGATTTTCGAAGTTGCAGCAAAGTCAAAGGAGCTTGATCTCCAAGAAAGCAATATGCAGGGAATGACCACCAAAAAAGGAAAGAATCTGCAACAAAAATCTAAGGGAGCTGCCCCCTGTAGAAGGAAAGGGATTGATTCCATGATTGTTAGCATGTCAAAATAGAATGATTAACAAGAAATCCTTTATGAAAACACTATATAAGTAGAATATGTACATGGAAGAAATGACGCCTCTCAACAACACAACAACACCCCCTCTATGGGTTAACCAAACCCTTTATCTTTTTCTCCATATTTTGTTCTTCTTCATTAGCTTCCTTTGTTCTCTGTTGCATTTCTCTCTTAAATTCTGTACTCAAACCTTATTTTCAATAAAAATCTCATTTAATCATTATGTTTTTGTTATTGTTCTTAAAGAGACAAAAGACTCAAGTTGATGAATTTGTCCCTTTGACCATCTTCAATCGTTTCAGTGAGAAATAAGATTTTTGAGCGCAATTCTTGATTAATTGTTTAATTCTCGGTTTAAGAACATCTTAATTCATTGGCAAGCTCCGCAATCCACAATTCCACCAAAGGGCAGGGTTGTCATTCCAAATTTCTCACGAGAAAATACGAGGAACAATATTTATTCGGCTGTGGAAACTCACAAGTCGTGGGATTCTATGAGCTCCACTGGAATTGGTATGCTTCTAAAGCATTTCAAAGAATTTTTTTTCTTGCTCTTTTATTTAGTTTGCAGCATCGATGAAGAAGATGACGCCTGGTATGATAATAATGTGAAATCTAGGTTTGAAACACCTGTAATGATTTTTTTTCCTAATTATAAGGTCTTCAGGTTTATGTCGGTTTTGTAATCAGTACTATCTAATTAATAGATAGTTTTTTAATAGATGGATGAAATTAGAGAAACTCAGCATCCAAAGAAATTGTTAGGCTGGATTATTTAGATTTCATTTATAATTTCAAACTTATTATTAGGTCTCAGTTAGATGTAATCACTTAACTATACCTCCTAATTATCTTTTCTTTTCAGGGGTTGTAAGATACAAAAGAGATCTTCCTCCTTCACATTACTTATTTAAGGTCGATTCATTCTCATTACTTGTGAAGACGAAGGTGGAGACTTATGAATCTGATGTTTTTGAAGCTGGAGGATATAAATGGTTTGTTCCAATTAATTTCCACTATACATTTTCTAGCAGATAATATCGATTTTAAAAGGAATATTACTCCTTAATTTAAAATTCATTTACTGATTAATTAGTTTTTATATGAATTGCAGGAGGTTATGTCTCTATCCAAATGGAAATGAGAAAAGCAATGGAGCACACAATATTTCACTTTACTTGAGGATCGAAGAGACAGATAAACTTCCTCATTGTTGGGAGGTTAATGTTGAACTCAAATTGTTTATTTTTTATCAGATTAACAACCAGTATCTGGTCGTCCAATGTAAGCAAAATATCAAATTTCTAGTGAACAATAATCTTCCTCTTAATCATTAAAAAAAAAACTAAATTATTACTTGTATACTACAAATTATATTAGATTTAGTAATTTATTTTATTTTCTACGATGTAAATTTAAGTTAGGCAGACACCTTATAAAATTAGAATCTAAAATCCAACATTTTAATTCTATACTGTTGGAGATGAGATGACTCTTATATTAGAGTCCTTGCTACACCTGTACACCAGGTACTAAGTATCCTCTAAAAACTAATTACTTTCTTCGTCCTATAATAATAAGTAAGCTTTTTTATTTTATCCGTTCTAAATAATAGACTTGTTTTTTTAAATTAATAATTATGTGTTATTTTACTATATTATTCCTAATTTAATACATAGAAATTTGTGTTAATAACTGTTAAGATGTAATTTTAAGAGTACCATTAGAATACTTTTCTAAAATTAATGATTTCAACCAATTTTCTTACTTTATGTGAAAAGATTTGTTTTCTATTTTTATAGAATAGAGGGAGTATGATTTTGTATTTTCTAATCACTTAATGCGAAACGGTAGTTAAAAATGTAAACTAGTATTTATTATTTACGAAATCGTCCGAGTGCAATATTGGACTTTCTTTCAAGTGTCAACTGCACTTTTTATCCACCGCAAGTTTTCAAATCTGTTATTTATCCAGAGTTCTAAAATCTGTATTCATCCCATGAAGTCTTTTCTATTGTCCGGTTGTCATTAAAAAGGGGTGTTAAGAGTCCTATATTGGCAAAGCTCCCGTCGAGTTAGGCCAAATTTCATGAACTGGTTTTTGAACTAACATAAACACAACACATGCAGATGCTAATGCGATAAGACGATTCCACGAAATGAAAACTGAATGGGGCTTTTCACAGTTGCTTTCACTTGATACTTTCAATGATCCTTCAAATGGATATTTGGTCGACGACTGTTGTGTTTTCGGGGTCGAAGTTTTTCGGATTCATCCTTCGTACTTTCTATGGTTAAAAAACCAGAAATTAGTGGCTCCACTAAATGGAAGATTGAGAATTTCTCACAATTGGATGACAAAACTATTTACTAAAAAACGTTGACTGCTGGAGAAAGAAGTTGGTATGTTTATCCACAATAAATTCTTCCCTGTTCTTTTTTCTCTATATCTAATTATCTAGATTCATTATGGCATTTTTATTTTAATTAAACGGTAGCAAGATAGCAACAAAAAAATAAAAATAAAAATAAAAAATTTCCAGATTAGTGACAAATAAAAAGTGATACTTTTTTCTAGAATCTTAATACTCTAAATACTGTTAAACAATAAGTAATATATGTGTTACTTATAAAAAAACAAAAATAATATATGTGTTAGTTGACAAACAATGCATGTAGATTAATTAATTCAGACTTAAGATAAGGTGCATTGATAATTTGGACTTTTGTTTTGGAATTGAAATTCAAAATTCACAAACAATGCTTCTACATTGGTTGATTAACTTAATTTGATAGATTCGTAGTTAATTCTTTTTTTTTCTTCCAAATTTGCAGGAGAATGCAAGTTGATCCCAAAGGATATGATGATGAGGATGATGACGAGGCAAAAGGTGAGGCGTTATCTGTATGGCTACAGCTAATTGATGGCATAAACCTTCCACCCAAAAACAAAATCTGGGCAGAGTTCAAGCTTCGAGTTTTGAACCAACGCAATGACAAACATGTCAAAAAAACAAGTAAATATAAGTTCTCAATCATAATTTCAATCAATGGAGGTTATTTCTATATAGTTTTAACATGGTTACTAATAAACAAAATGATTAAATTGTTGCAGATTATGGTTGGTTCACATCGTCCAGCAATATATTTGGTCGACCTAAGTTCATGCCATAAGGAGATCTCCATGAAGTCTCTAAGGCCTTTGTCATGAATGATACTTTAATCGTTGAAGCTGAAATTCTTGTTGTTTCTGTGTCCAAGGTTGTCTCTTAATTTAAAAAAAAAAAAACTTGGTTCTTGTTGAAAAAAGCGGTGCGCCCATGACGGATGAACGGAACTCGGTCGGTCAAAGTGTGAACCGGGACGATAGATCAAGACCAATTGACAAACCCAATTGAGATGGGTCCATAAAGCTCATAAGCCAAGCCTATTAGGTCAAGCCCATCAGACCCATTTATCACTTATAAATAAGTGAAGAAAGAATGTTTTTATTCATTCTTCCAACTTTGGGAAGCCACCAGCGTTAGTGAGGGAGGGAAGGAAAAGAAAGAAAGTCTTTCTTTCTCCATGCTCCATCTCTCTTCTCTCCATTCGTCGTTTGTTCGTCGATTGTCCTGATCTGTGTGACATCTAGGTTGTGAAACAGAAAAGCATTCTCGTCGCCAACCCGACCTTGTTTTGCTCGCGAGACCAATATCGAACCGATCCTGACTATTGTCTCCTGCTGCTGGTTGGATTGCGCCCCCGCAGGAATCGAGGTAAATAACCCGAAGCTATTATTATATATTATTTATCTGTTAAACCGATAACTAGATTCCTTCAGTTTCATTCCTGCAAGTTAGAGCTGACGAATGTTTGTGTTAAACACACTTGAAGTGTAATTCCAGCTAATAAATTTGTAGTCTTGTATTGTTTTTTTTTCTTTTCAAATTTCATCTGTGTAACTAATTATTTGAATATGTTAATTGCTTACCTTGTCGATATTGGGTTGAGTTATAATATGCATGATTATTGAAAAAAAGCATTCTTGGTCGGCTTTAATAATATTTTTGAGAAGCTAAATATTTAAAAAGACCTACTGCATATTAGATTTGATACAAAAAATTTTAGTATTTCTATAATAAGTTTTAAAGAATAGGTTAGTATTAATAAATAGTATTAAGTTGAGGTTATTTCAAATAATTTACTTTTACAAATATGTTTTAAGTGAAATCTATTGTGTACCGAAGATACACTAGCGGATGTATCGGAAGAGTGCATGCAAAAATTCTATTCTGAGGGCCTACTACGTGACAGTGGTTCATCATATGACATGTTCCCCCTTCGAGTCTGGAAAGCTTTGCCGAATTCTCGAGGGGTAGGCACCTAAGATATGATCATTAATTCATTTTCTCTCAAATCCTCATAGGTGATATTAACTCCGTTCTAATTTGATAGAGATAGTTTCAATTTTAGTTGTCCCAAAAAATAGATACACTTTTTTTTTAATTCACTAATTCTTAATAAAGTTACCATATAGTCCTTATTAAGTTTAATTGTTGGGTTTAATGAAAATTAATTAGCATCTCTTTTTTTTCAACCAAACAAGACCTTAATTACAACTCCACCTATTAAACTAAATCATAGCTCACATGACCTTAATTACTATTGCACGTATCAAGAGTAATACTTTGACTCAATTAATATAGCTCTTAATCCACCTATTATAAGAAAGCTGCCTCTTCTTTCCTCTATTAACTAGTTAATGCTATTACAAGTGTATAAATGAAAAAAAAAAAGACATTAATTATGTTTAACTAATGAAACTAAATTTTTTTAATTCTTGTGTTTTTAGTTAGTGCATGTTAAATTGAGACGAATGGAGTACTATATTAAGAGAGCATCACACGGTTGGGACACTAGGGGCATAGAGCTTAGGCATGATTGACTAAATTTTACTTTTATTGTTTGATATCAAATGTAATTATATGAAATATACAAGTAATATAATACAATTATCATCCACTAATCCAAATCATCATTAATTATAGAATTAAATTAAACATGGTACTTTTTTGACTTAGTTGCCAACTCTGAAACTGCATTGGAAAAACAAGCCGCCATGTCCAAGAACCTTCCTTGCCTCTTCCCTTCATTTCTTGTCATTAATTCCTTAACTACCCTTGCAATCTCTTCCCTTACCATTACCTCATTCTCAGCCATTTTCGGCCTCATTTGCAACCGTAGTAGATTAACATCTATATATTAATATAAAACACAATACATTAACTGAAATATTAACATGTCTCTACTTAAATAAACATTATTTGATATTTTATTAATGTAACATGTGTCATTTAAATTTGTTTACAATGACATATATAGAAACAATTTCGTGTAAATGCTTGGAAGAAATTAAACTTTTGGAAATAATCACCATTATAGGCACAATCCCCTATACATATATCTTGTAGGCTTCAGTATTTGTCAACATGTTCCCCCTGCAAAGTTTAGGTTCATCAAATCAGAAAGAAAAAAAAAACACAAAATTGAGAAGGATAAATTGTTTTCTGTCTTTTGGTCTTGAGATATTATCTCTAAAATGTTTATCTAAAATGATGTATCATGATTATGTCTAAAATGTTTATATTTCACTTAGCACTGAATGTGTCAACAAATCGTTTGTTTTTTCTTGAGGAAAGGGTGTAGAAAATGTAAGACTACTTGGTCTGTCAGTGGGAGTATATTACAAATTATCATTCATAGATGGATATTTTTTCAATTTCAAATTTTACCTAGATGATTCAAAGCCGAATTGAATATCCCCTATACATATACCCTGCAGACTTCAGTATTTGGCTGTGGCAGCACGTTCCCCTGCAATTCACCATATACAAAAAATAAATTGGCTAAAAATTTACCGAAATTCATGCATTGATACAATACTGTTAAATTCATCAGCAGCAAACTATGCAGGCTAAAAATTAGCAATTAATTACATTAAATTTAACCTTTTTGGGCAATTAAATATTCTAAATAATCTAAAATTGATACAATATAATATTAATGATAATTTTTATACCATTATTTAGGGTTGCCATAAATTACTTTGAAAACAATGCCAAAATTGATACTATAGAGTTCACCCATAGCAATAATGTCAATTATATTTCCGTCTATCAATCAATGCTAATTTTAGGCCCATTATTTAGGGATGGCATAAATCACATTCTCCAAATTCACTATCTTATAGTTATTTGCATTGACAATTAAACAAGGTACGTTCTTCAATCCTAAACAATATAACAAGATAGAATTTTATCTTTTGTATTTGATGCTATATCTTATAGTTTGTAACAAGTTTCACTTTGTTTGTCGGTTGTAGTTTTCGATCTTGATTATTATAGAATTGGACTCACAATCTGTAAGTTTTCGTACCCTCATAAGTTTATGTTTTTTTTCTTATGTAAGTTCAATTCGGCAATGATATTAACAACTTTAGAGGTATGTGATTATGTTTTGATTATATTTTTATTTATATCCTGTAAGTATGAAAACTATACTGTTTTTTCACCTTACTATCTTACTCTCGATTGTAAAAAAAAATTCTTAGAATTTAAGCATCGATTCATACAACGGCCCTATTGTTGTAGTCTACCAGGTAAATTTTGTTTTTATTGTGTTATTATTAACCCTTTTTCAAATTTTCATGCCAAATAAAATCACTTCATTATATAGTTTTCATGGCAATTGTATCATAGAGCTACTGTAGATATTGACAATTTTGGAGGTATGTGATTGTGTTTTCATTTATATTAAGTACATTTTATTAATGTTTATAAAATTTATGTTTTGCATATTTCTGTTGCACTCTAGTGGAAATTCACCCAATATTTAATCTTAAATATTAATTCATAAATAAGCATAATCTTAAATATTATGTTTTCCATGTTTTCCATTTCTCGAGTAACTCCACAAAAACTGTTGTATACAAAGAGGTTTTTCGAAATTTATAGTCGGAATATATGAATGATGCATAATTTTTTTGCAATAAAAAAGTCAAGATGTTTATCACTGAAACAAAAAATCTCGCAATTAAATAAATAGTCAAGATAATATTTATATCCTAATTAATAAGATGATTTAATAGTCTGTAGATTACCGCCTCAAATTTTGTACACGCAATACGACTGACGCATACATTTACTCTCAAGAAAAAATATCAGTGTGTTTGTTACATCAATAAAAAATGTTGCACTATAATTTCATTTTCGCATTTAGATATAATGTTAAATATCTATTTCTATTCGTCTCAAATCTCGCCGCAACTCGCGGGTCCCCTGCTAGTATATGCATATGCCACATCCTTTTCTATATAACGTCTAAACCGTTCTGCATTGGTGAGTAAACTCCCATGGAGGACAAGCCAAATAACGGTCCGAACTCTTTGAGGTCCCCTGAATTTCTAAGCCAAGTCCCAATGGCTGCTCTGTTGGTTCCACTTATCTACACACGAAAGTTCATAGGCAGACTTCAGAGAAAAATTTCAATTCAACGGTTCACATGCCACAAATAACAAAATATATCATGGTCGTATTCTTTGTCCTGAACAACTTTGTTATTTCTATTCAAACGAAAAAAATAAAAATAATTTCATGTTTGGTAGATATATGAAATTATGAACACGTTTGATTTGTTTCGGTGTATATTATTATATTTTAATTTCAATTTTACAGTTGACAAATAATAAAATATATCGTGGCCCTATTCTTTTGTCCTGAACAACTTTGTTATTCCTACTAAAACAAAAGAATAAAAATAATTTCGTATTTGCTAGATATGAAATTATGAACACGTTTAATTTGTTTCGGTATATATTATTATATTCTATATTCAATAGTATTTTAACATAATATGATTTTAAAATTAAATTATTTTTATATTTTTCCTCAATGCAATCTACTAATTACTGGACTCAGTATACTAAATCTAAAAAATTAGTTGATCAAGGCTGGTGAATGCCATTATGCACACATGAAATCCTAATTAATAGTTCATTTTTATTGTCTGAATATAGTTGTAGATAAAAATATAGGAATAAATAATTAATTGACTTAAATTTATTTTTTAAATAATTTTTTAGTTTTTTTTAAATTGGGTCTAACTCATCTCAAAAGTATCTTGTACGAGGATTGCCACACCCGATTTTCAAATTATTAATTTTTCTATGAGAAATTATTAAAATTAATGGTTAACCTCATGATCTAGCTAAAATTCATGGTTTTTATCTATAAATTTAACTAGCTTTTTTTTTTTAAGAGATTTAACTAGTTATTATCGAAACTGTAAAACACAACACATGCAGGAGCAGATACGAATGGAATAAAATGGTTCTATGAAATGAAGCTGAATGGGGTTTTTCCCAATTGATATCACTTAAAACATTCAATGATGCTTCAAATGGATATTTGGTCAAAGACGTGTTTTTGGAGCTGAGATTACTGTGATTCGTCCATCTTGCAAGTTGGAATCCCTTTCCATGGTAAAGAAACCAGAAAATGGTTCCATTAGATGGAGATTAAGGACTATCCAAAATTGAGCGGCAACCCTATTTACATACACACAATCATTGTTGGAGGAAGAACTTGCTACGTGTGTGTTTTTCTTCCCTCTATTTTTTTTAAAAAAAAAAGTTAAATCACTAATATTAATTTATTCATATACCTTTCTGCTATTCGATTAATCCAAATTTTAATTGTTTAGAATTTTTGTGTACAGTAAATTAGGGTTTTCCTTTTGAATTTTAAATCCTTGGTTCGATTTACTAATATCAATAGTAAGGTATTTATACTTTTATTTTATCAAAAATATATACGCAATTTCTATAATATTCATTTGTAAATTTATCATCATTATTCTTTCATTAATTAGAATTGTATATGACGTCACATCAACATATCGATCTCGTTCATATTTAATGGTGATATATATAATTGTTAACTGAAATACATATTTTTCTTATACTCTCGATTCTTTAATGTTGAAATTATAACATTAATATGTACACTTTATGGTCTGTCTCTAAATTGCAGGAGAATACAACTTCTTCCCAAAGGATCAGGAAAAGCAAAGGTGACTCTCCGTCTGTGTTTTTCCAGCTAATTACCAGCGACAAACTTCCACCTAAGAAAAAAGTGTGGGCAGAATTTAAACTCCGAGTGTTGGGCCAACTCTATAACAAAACTAATAAGGAATATACTTGTAAGTTTTCAATTAATCAGATTAATTAGTTTATAATTTCTACATATAGTTATTTAACATGATGTTAATAAATAAATGGTTAGCTTGCAGCTTCTATTTAGTTCTTTTTCCCTACAATACACACAATGTCGCTACAAATTCATGCCACTAGAAGATCCATATGAAGCCTCGAAGGGCTATGCTATGAATGATACTTTAATCGTTGAAGCCGAAATTCTTGCCGTTGAGACCAAGATTGTTTCTTAATCAAAAAACTTGGTTGAATATTGATGTTTAAATTTGATCAGGTCATTCGTCAATGATAAAAGTCACGAGTTCTCCGTTGTGTAATTCCAGCAAATACATTTTTTTTCCCTATTTATTGTTTTGTCAATTCTTTTCGCATTTCGAGAAAAAAAAAAGAAAAAAGAAAAAAAGAAAAAAAGAAAAATTATTTTCGCATTTCGACTGTGTAATTTGATATGGCATAATAAGGTGGAGTGTTTGATTATTATTAGACTTTTATCTTGGCGATAGTATTTTAACTAAATTATGTACTTGCAATATTAAAAGATCAGCCATATACACACATATATGTTTTCAATAAATTCACCACCTTATCAAAACAAAAATACCTGTATAAGTACGCAAGCATGTTTATTACAGACAACAATTAAACCTACTCAAAAACGAAAGAGACATGAATCTAATTAAATTAGACACGTTGATTTTTCCGCTTAGTTGCCAACTCTGAAACTGCATCGAAAGACGATCCACCATGTCCAAGAACCTTCCTTGAAGCCACCTTGAGCTCATTCATTCTCTCACGGATCCTCGTCCCTTCATTTCCTTCCATTAATTCCTTAACTACCCTAGCAATCTCCTCCTTCATCACCGCTATCCCATTCTCACCCATTTTGGGCCTCATTGCAACCTTAATGTCCTCGGTTAATGTCACTGCGTTCATCTTTTGTTCTGCATACATTGGCCAAGCAATTATTGGCACCCCATTTGCTACACTCTCTTGGATCGAGTTCCAACCGCAATGGCTTATGAACCCACCGGTCGAACCGTGGCTAAGGATTTCGGATTGTGGAGCCCATGAATGAACCACAAGGCCGATCCCTTTGGTTCTTTCCATGAACCCTTTTGGTGAGAATTGAAACGGGTCGGTTTGGGTTTTGACACTGAAGATTGCAGCATTTGAGGTTTCGTTGTTTGGGGGTCTTACAACCCAAATGAACCTTTGACCACTCATTTCTAACCCAAGTGCCAGCTCATCAATCTGGGTCTGACTCAGTGTCCCCCACTTCCGAATGCGACAAACACCACTGATCCACGTGGCTGATTATCTAGCCATTTCAGACAACCTGACTTGTCTTCAATACTTTTTTTCTCGGACTTTATAAGTGGGCCCACTGGGTACACACGTGGCCTACCAGGTTCCTCCTCTTGTAGTGCCTTCATAGCTCCGGGTTCCAAGTCTGTGAACGTATTGACTAAAATACCCTCCACTAAATAAAACCTTTTTGACATATGAAGAGTCCGCCTAAACGATTCGTCGTTTGGGTCTTGCATAAATTCAAGTAGATCATCTTTATGAAATGGAACACATCCAGGCATTTGGACTACCTCAGGAAGAGACAACCCCATCTCCGCAAGCTTTTTAAAGTAAAAGCAAGACGACAACGGGGCAGCTCCTGAAGTGAATAAAACATAGGAGCTGACATTAAACTCCTTGGCAACGTCAAAAGCATCAGTGGCAGGAGGACCCGTGACGAGAGCGACCAAACGAGTCGTTTCAGTTAGGGACTGAATGACCTGTCGCAAGGAGGGTAAGAGCGAACGATCGAGACAAAGAACAAAGAAATAGGCTTGGTGTCAGGAGGCAAGTCTTGGAGGTCCGGGGGAGGGAGGAACATGTGGCGGATTGGGGGTGGGAGTGATTGGAAGGCGTCGACCATGGCCGTCGGAGGTGGGTGGTTGAGGGTTGGGATTATGCAAGTGACGAGGAAGCCATGGTGGTGAACTAGTTGTTTAGCGAACTCAATAAATGGAAGGACTTGACCCATTACGGGGGCTGGGAAGAGGGCAACATGAGGTGGATTCTGATCATTCATGCTTTGGTCCTTCAAACTATAAATATCTGTATATTTTTGTTTTTCTTTTTTGAATAATGTTGCTCTTGTATTTATGTGCATAGCAAGTGATGTCAGTGTCGACATTGTGCGTTCATCATTGGTGAGTTTTTCTTAGTTTTGACCTTTCCTGTTGTTGAAAATATTTTACGTGTATAATAAGTAATCTTCTTTTTTGACTGGGAATGTATAAAATTCATATTATACATGAACTAGCATGAGACGTACGTACGTCTGTGTACTTTTCTCCCACTTCTACAAGTCAATTTATTGACTCTTCAATGCTGAAATATGTCTTCACTATATTCAAAATAGATTACACAATAAAAAAGAACATCATCTAGATTAGCGCCGCCACTTTGATAGCGTATGACGTCACTGTTCGAATGTTGAATCACTGACTGGGTCTCGGACCAATGTTTCTTGTTCCCAAATATACTATGTGGAAACCAGCTTAGACTCGACGACATGCCGTGTGGAAAATGAGTATACATTTTGTCGTTCACAAAACTGGTTTGGATTCCCCATTATCGAGCCCCAAGCCAATCCTATTCTCAGCCCTAGAATTCAATTCTTCCCACTCCAACTCAATATTCGGTCATAGGTCGCGTCACCTCCGCTTCCCCCCGCCACGTCACACTCCGACCTTCGGACCCGCTACAATCACCTCTTTTGATCAGGTAAGCACGTACAAGATCTATCATTTTTGTTTAGTGAGTGAAACTCTCTGTAATCACTTAATGATATTATTCAATTAATCTAATTATCTTAGGAAGTTTGTTTTCTGATGTGATTTGTGCGTTTCGCTGATTCATTAAACTGTTTTTGGCTTCGAAAACGATGGAATTCGGAGTTTGTGTAATGAATCTTGGAGATTTAGTGTTTGGTAGTTAGTTTTGTTTGTCGGTGAGAGTAGCAATTTGAAGTTTTACTCTAAATCAATGGGAGAGTGTGTGAATCACCGAGGCCCTTTTTTGTTTTTGCAGGTTCAAAACTTCAGAACATTTGCTCGTAAGTAACTTTAGCACATTTGGTCTTGTCTAACTATATATAAAACGTAAATAAATTAACAATGTTATCCAATGAAGAATTAATGAATGAAATCAAAATTTCGATGAATTTGGTTACAAGCAATATATTAAGAGACTGTTTTCTGTTGGGTAGTGAGGCACTATATGCATACATAATTGGAGAAAGCTCATTTACATCCAAGTAGACATGTGCCAAATGTTCAATCTGGTTGTTGTGATCCCTATATGCTGAAATTAGTCATTTTTTAATCCTACATTACATGTAGAGTTAAAGTTATTGATTTTTCAAGATACTTAGCTGGTCTTTTTTTCCTTTTCAGGTTTGTAATTCTGGTAAAATTTGGTAATGGCAACTAATATGACGGCGCCGCTTTCGAACCCAGGAATTGCTGAGTTTCCATCTAGAGAATGTTTAAAATCAGGATCTACACTTGCACTTTTTGCAAAATGCTTTCATACAAACTTCGGTTGGAAACTCCGTTCTCGTTGTTCTTTTGCTCATGTGGCTGAACCATATATAATCAGCAACTATAAGTAAGTCATCAAAAACAGTTGATGGTTCTGTAATTTTTAAATTGAATGCACCTTTGGAAATTTTGGAGAGCAATAAAGGCCATAATGTTGACATTTATCTCTTATTGTTATTCAGAGTTTGTTTGAATTGAACAGGAGGATGGCCTGGGCGATTAGGAGCAGTGTTGATGGCAGTGGACTGGATCCATCATCCTCTAGTGGCACAAACAGAACGACGCGGTTAATAAGAGCCATCCAAGCTCTCCAAAGAAGGCTTGGTGCAAGAATTCAGGAGATACGGAAAAATCTTCCTATGAAATTACTGTTTTTCTTGGTGGGATTTTATTGTGCAACTGCTTTTGCCACTGTTATTGGTCAAACTGGTGACTGGGACATTTTATCTGCGGCCTTGGCCGTGGCAGTTGTGGAAGGGATTGGAGCA
>CAODLS010400660.1:0-14382 GCA_948243855.1 Flueggea neowawraea
CCTTATGCTTAGATGAGATATCCGGTGACAAAAGGACTATACATCAGACTGTGAAAGGTTAACTCGGTTCACCGACAACCACTTGATTTTGGGTTGCCATAATGTATTACTAGATACTGCTTATGGACTTTGGGCCTAAAGGTTGGGACGAGTCCCATTGCCAATTTCAAGTAGGCCTATAGGGTCACACACAAAGAACGAATTTGATTGATTACAAAATATTATCTCTTAGTGATGAACGAATTATTAAGATGGTTAATTTGATTAATCAATAATAATTCAAGATTTTATATTTATGTGTTAAATAAGATTTAATACATAGTCCATTAATGTGATGGGCTTTTAATATGAATCACAAATTATTATGGGCATATTATTATGTGTGACATAATAAATTCGGCCCATATTTTTTAATAAGGGAGTGATTTATTTAATGATAGTGTATCATGAAATTAAAAGCCCAATAACATTAGAAAAATCCTTAAAAAATCAGAATATATCACGCTCCTATTTTTTAGGAGTCTTATTCTTGTATGACAATGATAGGAAATTCAGCACACTCATATTTTTTAGGGATCTTAATCCTTGTATGACAAGGAATAGAATTTGACACACAAATGCACATCTTATTAGGAGTCCTATTATTGTATGACAAAGAAACCCTAATTAGGATGTAGCTTAATATGATTAGGAATGAATTTGGCTATCTTCTTGTACTAAGGAGAAAACCGAAACCTAGTATGACTAGGAATGAATTTGGCCCTCTTTTTGCACAAAGGGAAAAACAGAATCCTAGTAGGGCAAGGAGAAAGGGAATTTCAGTTCATATGTGTTGTCTATCTAGGTCATCTCATATGCCTATAAATAGACTTGCACCCGTTGCCATTCATTCGTCCCTTGGCCGAACTTGTGTGCTACAATTCAAAGAGAGAAAATAATTTTGTGAGCTTTAGAATAGTGATTCTAAAAAGGGTAATAGTACAATGCAATCATTTCAAGGTAAGTTCGTTCGTGTGGATACCTGTAGCCACGTTCGCGCAAAAGCAACGTGATTCCTCAAAGGTGATTTGGGTTTTGGTGCAAAGAGCTACACCAACATTTCATACAACCGATGGATCGTGCCTTGGTGAAAGGTAAATCTTCCAACCTTAATTATATATGTTGATATGCATGGGTCCTTGGGGTAATTCAAGGCATTAAATTTTTGTTATATCCGCTGCCATGTATGTATATGAATGTCATATTTTAGCTTCAAATTCCAACACAAGACATGGACAAAAACTAAAGAGAAAACCGGACAAACCATGACATGGCCTAGGACACGGCCGTGTCTTGCCATTATTCATTCCACAACTAAAACACTAACAATTTTTCCATTCCCACGGTTCTACCCATATCTTCCTAGCATAATCAAAACTTGGCTTCTTTCACACCAAAACTTGCTTCGTTTCTTGCTTGACTTGAAAACATCAAGGGGCTTCAACTTGTATAAAAGAAAAACAAAATTCAACTAAACAATTATCCACCTTGAATTGAGTTTTTGTTCTTTCAATTCAGAAGAAAGAACCACTCCTCTGTCACGCCTCAAAAGGCCTAAAGCTCAAACTCTGCGAACATTTACCAAGTCCAAGTCGTGCTTGAACTTCTCTCAACTTGTTGGCTTAGTCACCTTATCATTGACATCTACCAACAAACCACCACGCATGCTTTCCACATTAACAAGGGACTACAATTCACCATCCATGGCAGTTGAACCTTTTTTGCACCCTTACTCAACAATACGTCTTTATAAAACCTGGGTATATTAACCTCAATGTTTCTAGCTTAAGCCAATTCACACCCAGCATGACTAGCATCATCAACATTAACACAATCAACATACCTTGGCTTACTTGTTGCTACACTCTGTGAATCATCACGATCGATCTCGGGCTATTTTTCAGGGTTCATACCCTTCACTTTTGGAGTCTTGAACTGAAACTCCACATTCTAGTTTACACCCAGACCAATATTACTATTCTTTGCAAGATTTTCAATCTCCACCTTCTGGCTTAACGTAGCAGACTCATCAAAAGAGACATCTCTGCTAGCTATAAACAGGGATCTATTTTCACACACCACAACTTATAACCTTTTTCCCTAGACACATACCATAGAAATATGTCTTTCACCGTCCTAAGCTCCAATTTGCCATCACCAGCACAAGCTCTCACAGGACAACCAAATATTTTCAAGCCAAAATAGTCACAAGGTTTACTAGACCATATCCCCTGTGGAATTTTCCCATCAATTGCAGTCGATGGCGATCTATTTACCAAAAATCCAGTAGTATTAACTACCTCTTCTGTAAGACCCGTATCTTTTTGCATCCATCTCGCACATTGCACAAGTGTTTGGTTAATCAGTTATGTAGCTCCATTCAGTTGTGGCTTTTCTCGTACAGTGTGGTGCCTTATTATACCTTCCTTTCTGTAGAACTCATCAATTTATCTATTACAGAATTGGAATCCATTCTCAATTCTCAGTGTATTCAATATTTTTCTTATATGGTATTCTACCATAGTCTTCCACTTTTCGAACTTCCTAAACACTCCTCATTAGATTTTAGAAGGTATATCCAAAATTTTTCAGAGAAATCATCTACGAGTGTCAACAATTATTTGTGTCCACAAAGAGACTCAATTTGAGAGGGACCCCACAAATTTGAGTAAACATGATCAAGTACACCATTAGATGAAGGACTTTCCATTCCAAACCTCACCCTGTGATGCTTACTCGCCATGCACGTTGGACAAAACTTCAGTTTCTTTGTCTTTATGCCACCTAATAGTCCTTCCCTACCTAATTTATCCATCCATTTCACACACATATGTCCCATTCTCTTATGTAACAACTTTGTACACTCCTTTTGCATCTCTACTAAATTTGCAATAGCAAAAGAGCTAGTCACCATCACTCAATTACCTATCAAGATGTAAATGCCTTTTTGCAACTTACCCTTCATCACTAATAGAGCACCTTTGGACACTTGAATTACTCCAGCATTACCAAATAAACCATAGCCTTGCTTAGCCAAAACTCCCACAGAAATCAAATTCGTACGCATGCCAAGGATATACCAAGCATCAAAAGTTTTGATCATCCTGTCATACATCCTAATATGCGGGGAACCCCAACCTTCAACACTCAACTCCTCATTATCTCTCAATTTCACACTACCACTCCACTCTCTAAAATAAGTAAACAACTTCCTAAAAATGGTCATGTGATAAATTGCTTCAGTGTTTATAACCCAGTTATCTATAGAGCTAGATGTAGAAACAATCAAAACTTCACTACTTTCTTCCTTGTCAGGACTCTTTTGATTCATCCCAAAATTATTCTGAGCCATTGTTGCTCTTGATTCCTGACCATTTCCCTCATTGTTATATGGACAAAGCCTTCTTATATGCGCAATCTCCTTACAGTGAAAACATCTCAGCCAGATCTCGACATTGATTGTGACCTACTATTGCTCCCATGATTCCTCTCCATGTTTCTACCCATTCTTACAATTAATCCAGATTCTACACTTCCTTCCACATAACTAGAAACCAATTTCATCAATTCTTTAGACAACAAATCATCTTTAACATCATTGATCAATGTACTATCTCTACCATACATCACAGTATCCACAAATTTTTCATAAGAATTCGACAGTGAACACAACATAGTCATAACTTGATCCTCATCTTCAACCTTAACACCTACACCTTGCAAATCTAGTATAATTCTGTTAAAGTTATCAAGATGATCTTTTACCTGCATACTTTCTGTCATCTACAAGGTATGCAATCGCCTTTTCTAATAAATCCTGTTTGTTAGGGATTTTTTATGGTACTTGCTTTCCAATTTTTTCCACAAGCCTATTGCCATAGTTTCATCGGCAATCTCCCTCAAGATTTCATCTACCAGATTCAATAGAATTGCACTGTGTGCCCCTAACACAATCTCAGCCTCCTGCACTGTTGTCAATTATAATTTCTCTTCTCCTTCTATTGCCTCTACACACTTCTAGTGAACTAGAAGGGCTTTCATCTTTAACTTCCACAGAGCGAAATCATTCGAGCCATTGAATTTCTCAATCTCAAATTTGTAGGAAGACATCTTTTTATACAGACACGAACCCATGAGTTTCTAAACAAACGCCCAAGCTTTGATACCACTTGTCAGGCAAAATGATAGAATAACGCAGACTAACAGAAAGAGAACAATCACACATGAACATAGAATTTATGTGGTTCGATCAATTTTAGTTACATCTACTGGCAGAGAGATCGAACAATTCTATTATTTACTTTGAAAATCGGCCAAAAGGTTACAAGATATTCCCAAGCCACCTATTCTATGTTTACAATGAATCAAAGCCAAAATAGGCCAAAAAAACCCTAGAGCTCATCCCATTCACGTCAGACTTCAAGACATGGGCTAGTTTCATAAGACATAGTTTGATCCTGTAAGACACGAAGCAAGACACGGACAAAAACTAAAGAGAAAACGGGACAGACCATGACATAGCCATGTCTTGCCATTGTTCATGCCACAACTAAAACACTGACAATTCGTCCATTCCCACAGTTCTACCCAACCCGTGTCTTCTTAGCATCATCAAAACTTGGCTTTTTTTTCACACCAAAACCTCCTTCGTTTCTTGCTTGACTCAAAATCATCTAGGGGCTTCAACTTGCTTCAAACAAAAACACAATTCAACTCAACACTGGTCAGCAAAAGAAATTACACCAACCTTGATGATGTGATTTATGAGATGCATGGTCGTGTATATTGAATTTTTGTCATAGATGTGATGATTCTCTCCTCTTTTAAGAATTTCATCCCGAAATTAGTACTTGAGTCCGAAAACAATGTACGAGTAAAATCTTCTCATGTCGCTTTGTCTTTAGAATGATTCATCCACAACACTTTAATTAGTGAAATGGATCAATTTCTTAATTGTATGATCTTATAATCAATTATATGAACCGGTTCCTCAGTATAGCTCAATTGTTTTATCTCTATTGTTTCATTCGGAGGCACACATGAAGGATCTGCTTGATATTGTCAAAGCAAATCTCTAGCAGGTAAGCTAAGACTCTACTTGTTTTTATTGTGTTTTTAGTGAAATGAAAGTGTTATTGTTGTTAATAATGTGCTAATTAATAATGTTATTCTATTTTTTTTATTTGTTGTGTTTATTTTTGAGAATTGTTAGTAAAATGTTTTGTTTGTTAATCTAATAGATTTATTTTGTTCCCGACTATATTAATCTTTTTTTATTGGTAATGTAAAATTATATTTTTCTAAATATTTCTTGATGGACCTTAGTAATCATTTCTTTTTTGATAGTTTGGACCTTAGTAATCGTCTTTTTAATATAAAATTATATTTCTTGTTAAAATTGTGAAAACAATATTTGTCTGGGATAAGATGGACAGGAAAATACGAGGATGGATGCATTTACGGTTAATAAAAGGCTTCTTCAACAATGTATTCATGAGTGGGGTGAGGTGTTGGTTCGAAAATATTAGTCAATGTCGAAATTTGTACCTACATTTCCATTAATAAGGTGTTCTTGCAAGATTTTGCAAGAATCGAAGGATAATCCCGTCAAACGATTGTAGGTTACACCTATACAGTAAAGGATTCATCGCAAATTACAATCAATGGGAGTTTCAGTAGGAGACAGTAGAAATGTTTAAAGCTCTAATTCTGCAGTTCATGGAAAATCAAGCCAGCTGCTCGAGGCCTCTGAACAAAGCGATGCACTAGTTCATGAGAATAATTTTAATTTTTTTTTTGCATTCCTTTGTCCGACACTGTGAAGGAGTTTTTGAATCAGCATAGATGGGATAAATATAATGAATGTTTTTTTTTTCTTTTCCTGGATTAGTGTGGTCGCCACCAGTCCAAATTGCGCCCTTAATAAAATTCTAAAACTCACGAATATATTTTCAACAAATGGAAAATCTCAGATTTCGCAAATGTTTAAAATTTTTCCTAATGCTTAAAATATCATGTGATTTGTAAAATCAGTGGGCTTGTAAATAATTAATATTGAAGTTGTTTCCGGTAATAAAAAGGTGATGAATTTAATATCCAGTAAAACAAAATAAAACAGACTTATAAAATAATAGCCGATATAGAAAAAACTATAAGGAAAGTAAAAAAGTAAAATGAATGAGAAATATCAAGATTTGATCTTCGATTATATTGTCCGATTCGTTGGTCATACGTAGAACTCGAGAGAAAATCGAGAGTCACTGAAAATGACACGTTTAAGTAAATAGCCATGCGAGGCTTTTGCCTTTCTTCAGAAGTGAGTAGTCTCCTCGAGCATCTGTGTTTAATTTTAGGAGCATGTAAAAAGGGCAAATGAAAAAGAAGAAAACCCACATGCTTGAATTTAAGTCCACTAATAATTAATGGAATATACATACACGTGTTAAAATGGTAGCCTTCACTTCAACAGTATTCGAGTGGACGGCCAGCTTAGAAAACGAGTACATCATTATCAGATGATTTGGTCTTTCCTCTTTATCATTGCCGGCCAATCATGATTGGAATTCTTCTTCGTAGATAGATTATGCGAGCTCTCGCGATTTATGTCAAATCAACGCAATGATCCCTAATAATAGTGTTTGGTTGGTCTAATTTTAAGTGGCATATTCAATTATCAGTCTCTGTCAATTTTTTTGAACCCAACAATGAATTTATTTTTATATAAGAAATTTATTATTTAACCAACCCACAAAGAAATGAATTAGAGAAATTTATTATAAGAATAATTAATTTATTATTTATCAGTATAATTGGTCCCAAAATATCTAGGCCACAACAAACATCCAAACTAGCAAATATGTTAGAAAAACGAGTCTGCTCATATTGGGCCTTGGGTTAAACTCAAATCCAAATTAATGTGTATTAATTAAGGAGATTATCATTTGGTTTGATGTAATCAGTTCAATTAGGATTTTGGTTTAGGTTCCTAATTAGTTTTGGAGAAAGACTTCATAATTAGTTAGCATCTTAATTAAGGAGTCCTAATTAGTTGGGGAAAAGACTTCCTGATTAATCAAGAAGAAATCCTAATAAGCTAGTATAAATACTGGCTAGGTAGGAAACTTTAAGAAGCAAGTTGAGACTCACAAAGAGAGAAACAATCTCACCCTCCCTCTCTAGCGGTCGACCTTTGTAAGCTAAGGGAGAAAGAACTTTGTTCTTTCTATCACATAACAAGTAGATCGTTTTGTGGCTTTAGCTTATGGATACATAACCCATTCCCAATGCTAACCCGTCTATGATTTGAGGCTACTAGCAACAAATTGTTTCGTATGCATCCGCTCTTTCGTATCAAGGCAGGATCTCGATCCATCTATTTAATTATTCGTTAATTGTTTATTATTATATTTTATGCGGATGCTTTCATTGGAATGAGAGACTAGGTTGTTTTTGTGATTTGTTCATAGAATCTTCCTGGTCATGCAACCTAGATGTTAAAAGTATTTTGTTATGTATGAAAATTTTGTTATTTTTGTGCACTTCTCGACCGAATTTCTATTCGAATGCACAGAGAGGCTAGATAGAAAGTTGGAATTTCATAATTTTGACCCCACCAATGAACTTAGGACCCTCGGAAACATAAATTGGCCAAAGATGGCTGCTAGAATCAAACTGGAAGGCTACGTGTGATAGCCACGCGTCGGTACTGGATTCAGATGCATTGGGTGATGACAGATCTATGTTCTGTTGTCATTGATGTGTTAGGGCTACGTGGCGTGATCTGATTCGCCCAAGCAATTGACCATAACCAATCAGAACTCGCTAAGTGTCTTGTTGACCATAAAAGCTGAATTTTCTTGTGTTGACATGTGGACCAACCTTTGATCGCATGTGGCGGCAGAGAAGGGTGTGGCATATGCAAAAGCGTTGTGCGCGTGGCTCCGCCCCTTCAACGGCGCGTGTGGGCGTGTGCGTTTAATTTTGACCATCAGTTTTTTTTGATTTTGTGCAGAAATGAATTTTACAATTTGTTGGATTTTCTGAAATATTTTTCATAATTTTTTCTAGTTTCAGAAATATTTTTTCGTGAACTTTTGGATAATAAAATTATTTGAAAATTGCATAAAATTGTATTTCCTGCCTAAAGAAAATTCTAAAATATTTTTTCGAAATTCTAGTTTTCAAACATGCAATTATGGCTCTTATTAGTAAATCGAGATTAGTTTTTTTAATCACGATTAATACATGTGCTTGTATTGCCTAATCTACTAGTAAAAGTTAGAAGGTTCTAGATAGTTGAGTATTCATCGAGATTAAAGGTTGAATGGGAAAAAGCCATAATTCACTAAAATGAATGCGAAAATGAGATTTTTTTTGTCAATCCTAATGTGCGATGTAGTGCTGTTGATTTGTTTAACATATTATCAAGATGAACAACTCTAGGTGTATTAGGGATGGTGGTCTTAAGAAAAATAAATAGCATGAGTTGCATGTGATGATGAAGATTGATTCACTTAATTAAATAACTGATTTGGTGGATCAAACCAGAATTCACATGGAAACATGACTGTCAAAGTACTTTCATGAAACTCCTAGTGAATCTAGAGCACGAAGGGACTTGAGGGAGATATGTTCTGCTTTTCCAATAAGCCTTAAGAAAATATCACAATGTGTGATGTTTTATTTTGGGTAGTTTATGTGTTGGAATTCCTGACGAGCTAAGGTGATTAATGTCTGTCTTTCTGTCTATCTATTTATCTAACTATATGTCAAGGCTTGAGTGCCATAGTAATCTCGCGTTACCTCTTTGCAGGAAAAATTGTTCTTTATTGACAAAGTAATTGATTGTTTTGATTACAATGTGGTTTAATAAATAACAAGTTATATTTATTGCTCTTGGCATTTAATTTTGTTTATTTTCTAATGTTGGAATTCATAACTAAAATATGACATTCATGTAAGGATAACACAGCAGAAAAACAAAAATTTTTATCCTAGAATTCCACCAAGGATCCATGCACATCAACATACACAATTAGGGTTAGGGTTTTTACCTAAAAAATCAAAGCTCAAGTGAATGAATGAATGAAGTGTTGATGTAGCTTTTAGTATAAACTCGAAACCCTTTCAATCACGTTGCATTTGCGCAGACATGACCGGTGGTATCCACATGAACGAAATCCTTTGGATGGATGATGCATACTAGCACTTATAATCACTATTCTAATTTTCACAAATAATTTTCTCTCTTTGTTTGTGACACTCACAAATTCGGATTTTCCATTGCCATGAGAAAAATAGAAGAATGTCTCCCCTATTTATAGGCGCATAGAAACCCTAAAGAAGCACACTAGGGTTTGCCCAATTCTTGTCCTAAAAGAATAAGGATTCCTAATTAGCCTCGTTCACAAATTTGGCACACTCCTAAAAAATAGGAGGGGGAATTCGGCCACCAACCCTAATTTGGGGTGTGTGCCGAATTTCCTATACATTTTTTTGGGGTTCATTCTCCTTGTCATACAAGAATAAAACCTCCTAAAAAATAAGAGTGTATACCAAATTGACACTAGGGCTTCTTAATGTTATTGAGCTTTTAATTATATGATACACTATCATTAAATAAATCACTCTATTATTAATATCTATGGGCCTAATTTATGTCACACATAAAAAAAACCAAAACAATATTAATAAGTGAATTAAAGTAAAAGCCCATTACATTAATGTATTATATCTTATATCATAAATAAGATATAAATTATAAAATCCTAAATTATTAATAATTAATCAAATTAATTATCCTAATAATTCATTTACCAAAGAGAGAACATTTGTAATCCAATACAATTCGTTTTAGTGTGTGACCCAATAACCCCACTCGAAATTGGCAATGTGCCTTGTCCTAAGCATTTGGGCCTAAAGTCCATAAGAGGTATCTAGTAATACATTATGACAACCCAAAATCGAGAGGATGTCGGTGATCCCAGTTACCCTTTCATAGTTTGATATTTAGTCCTTTTGTCTCACGATATCTATATTAAGTATAAGGCATGGTCTTATGTCAACCTTATATTGCTTAATGCGTTTCTTGATCCTAAGTAGACTGATATACAAATGACATTGATAAACCCTTTTATCAATTCATTTGAGTATGCATACATTCCATCAATCCTACTCATCAAGTGGCCTAAAGATATCACTCTTCATAAGAGGAACAAATCCATCACTGTCACCATCACTCCTTTACAAGATTCATGATATATACAATCATAGCCTTTATTGTTACCCTATTACGGATAACATTTGACTAAGTCAAAGCATGTGATTCCTCATGTAGGAGTCGATAGTGAGTTTCAGTCAGAGGACTCAAACATCACCACTGTATGAAAACTACTTGTGACATTGATCCATGAAGTACTTTCATAGCGGACCAATCTAATACATGTTTCCTAACATGTATCTATGTTCTAAGTGATATCCATTATCAGTAAAATGTGATTGTCCTCTTAGCAACTTACTAACCTTGACTTTCCATCATTCCCATGATAAAAATCGATTAGGGACCTTTAGAATAGTATTCTTTTTACCTTATGGTTTTACTATCAAGTCACACTCAATTACATAAGGAAGAATAACCTATTCATGGAAGTTTTATTGTCATAAACAATATAATATTTCATAGATATGAAATAAAATGTCTCTTTATTAAATAATAAGTGTAATGACAATGTATATCATTGATTGTACTAGGGCACAAAACAAACAACTGCAATATGTTAATTGTTAATTTATTGCTCGATTATTAAGATGCGTGACTTAATAATTCTAATAACCAACATGGATTATCCTTAGTCATAATGAGTTTAAAATGAGCCAAACAATCTTGGAAAATTTACTGTCCATGACTTACTCTAGCTTAGTTTATTATTATGTGGAGATGGTGGCATAAGCACATTGTTTATTGTTCGATTCGAATCTTAATAAGAGACTTAGATTAATTTAGTGGATAGTAAATCAAGTGCATTGCTGCATTTCTTTATTTTATATGCAACTATCTATATGTGTTCTTTATTATTGTCTTTGTTGTGCAATAATTACAACTGCTTCCAAAGTCGATTGATGCCTTAGATAGATGAAGACGTTAAGCTTGTGTGACAACAATAAAAATTTTTGGAATGTGCATTCCAATGTATGCGAAAAGAGCTCGAAGCTCTTGACTCCTTGAATTTTGGTTGTAGCCAAATTCGAGAAGGTGATAAATACTCAACGTTATTTGGACCGAAAATTCTAAGTGACGTGGAGCACGAGGATTCTACTCAATGTATCATTTATGTTTAGTATAATGAATTATGTAATCGCAAATAATTTCAAAAGGCTTTGGGCTTAGACGATCTATGAACTTAGTACCATTAGTCATTGATTGACCATGAGGCACAAGGTTCAAAGTTGCTATCGATTCCTTGTCAAGTAATTAGGAGTATATTGAAATGCACCCAACCCACGTCTATCTCGTGTGTGAGAACTTAAATAATTTTTAGAATATGATTTGTCAACCTCGATGAGACCACTTAGTAGTGATTAGTTCAACAAAAAGAGGTTTATGAAAATGTCTAATTGCATTGGATATGCTTCCAAAGGATAATATAGACACTTCCAAGACAAGGACTAGGAATGAGCTTAAGAACTCAAAGTTCTTAAGAATTGAAAGACTAGACAAAAATTGTGTGAAGTCCTTGAAAATGAACTACACAAACCTTTCATTAAGCGAAATGTTTTGACTACCAAAGGATTACACCATTGATGATACGCTGTTGAAAGTCATTCAAGTGAAGTGCGTATCTTGTTCTACATTCTTATTTGAAATTTATCTTTTGTAGATGGTTAGTTCCAGCATATGGACTCACATAATGAAGAATTGAAAAGTCTTCATTGATTCTAATAATTTATAGCATAAACTATATGGATATTTAAGAATGTCCTGAAAAAGTGGGAGCAATTAGAATTTGACATTTGCAAAACCAGTCTTATGCAATGGCCGAACTGTTGACTCTTAGTTTTGATGATTTAAACAAAACATGTGAAAAAGTTAAGTAACGAACGTTGCAGCTGAAGCTAAGCACGTAGAAGTATGATCAAGGCGCATTATACCAGTTTCAAGTCACGTTGATCATATTCTAGGTTTCCATAAACATCAAAAGTCACATAGCATTAGATGCAAGTCACATTAACAAGGATCACTTGGGAAACAGAATGATTCCAAATTATACATGGCGCATTTCACATGGTACAAGTTACGTTACGAGAAAGCTAAACTCACTAGATCGATTGCACAAGCATACAAGTCATGTAGTGAGGTATGCAAGTCACGTTACGCAAAAAATGAACTCTCTGGACTGATTGGACATGCATAAAAGTCACATTGTGCAACATACAAGTCACGTTGATAGAATGTGAACCATACCTGAAGTCACGTTGCAAGGCAACACCAACGTTTCAACATTACAAGTCACGTTGATGAGTAAATGAGCCACCTTTGAAGAAACACGTCTACGCATGTTGCAAAGAGTGCAAGTCACGTAGACGAGTATGATGTCAACTTCTAAAAAATTGGCACATTGGGATTCAAATTTGAATGTTCTCTGACACCTGCTACAATGTCACATGAAGAATCAAAGGTGTGATCTTTGAAGTTTTTTAACGCATGTTGAAGCCTAAAGTAGCTAGGCCCAACACATGCTGAAGGTGGATCAAGCCACGCTGCAAGATGTGTAAGTCACATTACATTAAGTGACATTTGAGGCAGTGGCCCCTGAGTGGAATACAAGACACGTTGCAAGCAGTGCAAGTCACGTTATAGTAAGTGACATTTGAGGAAGTTACGTCTGAGTTGGATACAAGACACACAAAAGAGAAACAAGTCACACAGTATCTCAATGGGACATCTACAATGCACGTTGCATATGATACTATGCACGTTATACTTGCTGATGTGATTAAAATCAAAATTTATCCCTCATCTCTAAACGAAAACTTCAAGACCTGCAATGACTACATTTTGAAGACCGCCTATAAATAGAGGTCCTCACTTTAGAGGTACATAGAGAACTTTTTAAGAGTGTGCCCAAGCTTTGCTATTCAAATTATTGACTTTCTCTCTCTAAGCTTTCTTAAGTTCTTACACTCCAACCAAGATTTTAACTTGCTATTTGCTTTCTTAGTTGGTGTGAGATTACTTTCTTTAATCTGGGAAAAAGTTTATAATCAAGCTTTGGTGTTAAAGCTTAAGGATAATATAGGTTTGCTTGTTAGAGCCTTAAGAAAAAACAAGTGTTGGTTTTCTTGTTGAGCCTGCAAAAACAAGGTGTAAAGGTTTCTTGTTGATCATGTAAAAACAAGTTTGTAAAGATTTCCCTCCACAAGGAAGTGAGGAAGAATCTTAGTGGTTTTCAAATTCTTTAGTGAGCTAAAGGAGTGGATGTAGGAATAGGAGGATCGAACCACTATAAATAGGATTTGTCATCTCTTCCCTTACTCTCTCTTATTTACTTGCTTTGCATTTCATTTGATTTACATTGGTGTGTGTTTTATTGAGCTATTCCTCTTGTTTTATAAAAGATTACAAAATTTTTTCAAAAAGCTTTAGTTTTTTAGCAAGAAATCCAATTCACCCCTCTCTTGGATTGCCATATTGGGATTACATTTGGTATCAGAGCTAAGTGCTCAGTATTTAAGGTTAAAAAACTTGAGTATAAAGATCCAAAATGGCGTCCTTTGGTGATATGTCTAAATATGAAGGTCTTTCCATTAACTGAGCACCTTTCTTTGATGGCAGTGAATAAGTATATTGGAAGACAAGGATGACTTTGTTTCTGAAATGTGAAGCTAAGGAAGTATGGGATGCAGTAGAGACTGGTCCTTATGTTTCCAAAAAAACAGTGGATGGAGTGGAGTGTTTGAAGCCAAAAGCTGAATGGACTAACTTTGATAGGAGGATGGTCTGTTATAACAACAAGACAATGCACATTCTATTTTGTGCACTCAACAAGACTCAATTTAACAAAGTTCAGCAGTGCTCCATAGCTCATGAAATCTGGAGGACTTTGAAAATCACTTATGAAGGAACTTCTCAAGCGAAAGAAAACAAAGTTTCACTTCTTATTTACAGGTATGAGTTATTCAAAATGGAGGGTGAAAGAATCCAAGAGATGTTTGACAGATTTAATGATATCTTGAATAGATTGAAGGCTTTTGGCAAGTCCTACTCAAATTCAGAACTTGTGAGAAAGATCTTAAGAGCTTTGCCAAAATCTTGGGCATCCAAGAAAGATGCAATCCCTGAAGCAA
>CAODLS010400668.1:0-13108 GCA_948243855.1 Flueggea neowawraea
TGCACATAACATGTCATTATTTTAACTGTTTATGTCACTTTTATTTTAAAAATGGACAAAACAAAGAATTAAAAAAAAAGTTACACAATAGCCAAAAAAGTAACACATGGAGGTTTTTTCTGTTACTTTTTGATTATGTCATTTTTTGGTAATTTTACGTGACTTTTTTACATAAAAGTTACACATTTGGATGATATGTAATTTAATAAATTCATGCATTTGTAAACAAAAGTCATGTGTCTGTCACTTTTGTAAATATGTCAGTGTTTCTTCCATTTCTACCATCGATTATGTGACGAAATATCATTTCTCTATGGAACAAATTGGCAAATTTTAGTCTCACATACAAAAAATAAAATGTTAAACGCCCACAATAATTTTTTCAGCACATGAGTTCCTCAATTACTATCACAATTAAATTAAACTACTTTCTAACTTAACAAAATCAAAATGCTAAACCCTCACAATAATTTGTCCATTGTATACCTCATCTCAATCCACATTTATTTTTGTATCTATTACATATAACATAAGTATATTATCTGCATAATTACATACCTCAAAAAATTTTCTCCACCTTTTGCAGTTCTTCACTCTTCAAATTTTTTCTTCAATGAACAAATTTCATAAGATTCCAATTCCAAAAGGAATATGCAACTACACTTCCACATAAAATGTTCGCAAAGTTTTCTACTTTCACACCTCACCCACTCTCTCATTTATCTTCTACCATACGACTCAACTGTCACCACCCTTTGTTAATAAGTTTACCTTGCATTTAATTTTTCTCATAAATATTAATCTCATTCAACACACATGTCATCCTGTACTAATATGTAAATTAGGCTACAAATAAGAATTATCTGCACTTTTCTTTGGGCCTCGTTAATTTTTTCCGGATAAATAGGCCCAACATGTGCATTCTCGGTCAACTTTAATAGTTGGACACAACAATTACCAAGTTTTTGCTGAATGTGGTCGGTCTCATTTTTGCATGAACCTAGATCTAACAGTCCACAATATTCAACTCAAATTAATGGTTGAGATCATTTACACTAACATCTGTGACTTTGAGTCAGCAGCTGGAGAAAATTACTTTTCTAGGCCATTAAAAGTTGCTCTAAACAGTAAAAAGGAGTGCAATGATTTACAAAACTTTCCAGAGAGAACGTGTGCAAGCAGGAAAAAGAATTGGCACGTAGCTAGCTGAGAAAAAAAGAAGGGCAATTTGTTCCAAAAGGTACAACACAACAAAGCGTTAAAAAAAAGTTGGATAAAACTAAAAAGAGACAGGATGACACGGGCCGTGCCACGTCAGCAAAGGAATCGGCACCGGCCAAGACAAGTCTGACCTTAGATTATGACCCAAATGAAAAAGAAGGTTGGAATAGTGGGCAATTTATTATGGACACAAATGGCTTCCCTTATGTCACGCACATAAAATGGATTGGTTGCATCAAACTAGAAATGCTAGGGTTTGGTCATTGTGGGGTTCATTTACTTGCCTTGTAAATAGATATTTTTTTGCATCAATTCAACTTTTCCTATGCTATCATATATGAATCTAGTAAAGTTTTGCCTATAGTACCTTCCACATTAATTTTGAACCAGACCTGAAAATTTCAACAAATTGGGGGTTCAGTTTCAAATCATCACATAAAGAACATCAACCACACGGGTTCAAAGTGGTTGTCACTATCCTTATAAAAATGAAGGTGAGTTCATAATTGTCAAATGATCCAAATTATCATCTATAATGACCAGCTCATAAGAAATAACCTCTAGTTTGGATAATTATATTCACTAAAGTTTGAATACGCATCCTCATGCAAACAAGAGGCATGTTTGTTATTTAGTCTACCAGTCCAGTGCTATTCTCATCATATTTTGAAGGCAACTTTTGGACCTTCATTATCAGTATATTAAATTACTAACATATGTGTAATTTAAATAACAGATGTGTAACTCTTTCAATTTCTTCACTACATCAATATATTTATCAATTCAAAGAGGTAGCTCAAATGATAATAAACATCTTTAAAATTGAGAGATCTACAAGAGATCGCATATTTGAGCTTTTAAAATGCAAAATTTCTTTGGACAAGCTAAGAGATCTACCACAAATAATTAATTGTTTCTACAAATTCTTGCAACCCTAATTGAGCAACATCACATAAATATATTAGTTTTTTTTACGATAAAAGGGGAATCGAGGGCGACCAGTAGATAGTGTAATTCTGCTGGGCGTGACCACTTATTATATTAGTTTTGAAATTGGATGCTAACATTGATTAGATTCAACTCAATACTATCTTAAGATTGGACTTTTAACTTCCACGTATATACCTATCTTTTTCTTGTTTGGAGCATATATACTTAATTACTTATCTATTGTAACTTGTAAGATCTTAGCCTAATTAGCTTCGTGATCAAGTATGGGTTACCCTTCTCAACAAAAATCTAACGTAAAATCTTAATAGATTTCACACCACTTATTATATTTTGTACTATCCTATATCTATCCTTTCAAACACAACATTATTGAAATAGTTGAATATTTGTTTCATAGATCAAATTCCAGGACCTGGCAATCCTTCATTTTCTCATTTTTGCTTTGTTAAATTTTCAGTTTGGAAAGAAAATATAAATTATAGTTTCTCTCTGTTGAACTGGGCCTGCAATTGATCCCTTCCTTTCACCAACTCAATAATGGACTGTTGCCTGAAACAAATCTCAATCTTATTTCTTCTGTTGCGGGGTGTGTCCAAAAGAGTCCAAAATCTTGCCCATAAACACACAACACTTGTCAACAATACCTCTCTCTTACTAAGCCTACAGACCTGGCTACCTAATTTACACATCACCCACAAACACACACTTGTCACTCACCAAGATTTTGACACCGAACCAAACAAAACCGAACTGTTTGTAAGATATGCATGGCACACCATGACCAAAAAACCTATGGATACTCCTCAATAATGGCGACAAGCACAACCCACAAGCAAACATATGATAATTCACAGCAACAACATCGTAAGTTTGGTTTTTCAAGAGAAGAAGATCATGACAAGAGCCATGGAAGGGAGATCATGTTAAAGGGTAGTAGTCATCAAGAAGATGTTGGACATGGTGGTGGTTCGAGTCCAGTTGGCCACCTTAAAGATAATGTGTTTGTTGAGTGTAATTCTTATGACGATGGGTCTGGAGATATTGCAATGTGTCATGGCATGATCACTCAACAAGCTGAGCATTATAGATGCATCTTCCACCACCAAACTGGTCTCAAGAAAGCCGACTAAAAGCTTTGCATGGTATATCTGTTTTTACTTATTGTTCTAGTATGTATCTGAGTGTGTCCTTGTATATATCTTTATTTACGTGTTTCAAGATGACTCCACTAATATTGAGTTAAGTAGTAAAATTAATTATGATAGATTTAGGAGGAAATTATATCTGGTATACTTTTTTCTATTTATGTTTTTAATTTTACAACAATTTTTTAAAAGATAACTATTTTAACACATTTTTAATTATGTATTCTATAATATAACAATATTTATATTTATTTTTTTAATTCTCTCTCCTCACCTTCCTATCTCTCCATTAGAACCTCTCGCTCTCTTCTCTAACTCTAATCTACGCCACCTCACTCCCATACTTCTCCGCCTACTATCGTAAGTCTCATCTCTGCAAAGCCTCCTCTCCGCCTTCTAACTCTTTGGCCTTAATAATGGATTTTTCTCTCCTTTCTCCATCTCAGATGCGCCACTCCTCTCTTGCTCTTCTTTCTCTCCTCAGTTTGCTTATTCTTCCTTGGTCCTCCTACCAAACATTTGATCATTAAGCCAAATACGACTATGTCGGCTTCTTCACCCTTTAGTACCAAACAAAGTTGGCAGAAGATCATAATACTTGATTCTGTGTTTAAATTTGGAGCTGTGACGACAGAGAACTTGTTGAGAAAAGCATGCGAGGTGTCGCCAATATCAGTTTCCGAAATAAACAAACGGTCGTTCAACAAAATCCAGTCTTTGATTTTTTTTTTCACTATAATGTATTTATAATTTAGTTAAGAGCTAAATCAGTTCTAACCTTTCGTACACACAGAGAGGATAAGGTTCCCCACAGTCCACACAGCATATTCTTTGATTGCGACTTGTATGTATGTATATATGCCAATGACTCGCATGCAATTTCGTGATGAATTAGGAGTCGAACCTTGAGTTTTAGACGACTTCAGTATAAATAAAATTTTATCATTAAAGATAATTTTAATATTAATATGCCATGTTGATTTGTGAGCTCTGATCTTTTTCGTGGACGAGAATAAAATTAACTGAGGTCGTGAAATTGCTTACGTCCGACATCCTCAAACTCTTTAAGAACATGACTAGTAAGAATGATGATATATATTGAGAATTCTTGTCTGATTGTTAACTTGTATTCCCCCATCCATTTATGCTTTTGATCTTGGATGATAAGATCTTTTTTGGTTTTCACTTTTTATTAGCTCACTAGTTAGCCACGGCACGTATCAACTTTCTCCCCGATAATTATTTGGGGTAATTACTTATAGCATCCCTGTAATTTGTTAAAATCTCTCATTGTGTTCATGTGTTTCAAAAAGACTCTTATTGCATCTCTACTTTTAAATTATGTCAACTATAATTCAGTCAGAACTAGCAGAAAAACGTTTATTAAGGTACTCTCCTTTGTACTGTTAGTTATGACCGAGTTTTGAATGAATTCTGACTGAGTTCTGACTGATAAAATTTAAGAGTATGAATGCAATAAGAGCCTTTTCAAAACACAGGGATGCAATGAGAGATTTCGACAAATCACTAGGACATCATAGTAATTACCTCTAATTATAATGTTTATTTATTAATGAATGACCAGGTAGTAATATCTTTTTAATATTTGACTAATTTAAATTTAAGTCGAATAAGATGTTTGCACTATGCAGATTTAAACTCAAAATTTTTTTCTAGAAGAGGAAGATCTTGTATTACTTCACCAATCACCACAACTTATCATAAATTATTATTGGTGTCGTCAATTATAAATTATCGCGGTTATCACCAACCAATAGAATAACTCATAAAAAAATGTACGATCAAATTCAAAGTCAATTTCATATCATGTTTATTTTTATGTACCATATGTTTTAAATTTTTATCTTGATAATTGAAATGAGTAGATTTTTGCTTATATATATTTCTTGGAACGAGGGAATTAATCGGATGAATATCAAATGTGATACTTTGTCGTCAATTGTTTGAGCATATTCTAGTTCTTCAACCACTATATATCTCTATATGAAAACGACACTTATGTAACATCAATACATGACAAAGCAATACGACAATCTAAATTAATCAACAGAAAAAAAATCAAATGTATCATTATTAAGCAAATTGCAATATACCAAGTTTGAAGTTTGACTTGAATAACAAACAAAACCAAATTGTCGTCTACGTTGATTAATTCAAACAATTGCGGCCTTTGTTTCGTATCGCTGATTGACTGCTTTTGTCTCCGCAAAATAGTGAAAAATGCAATTGGTTAATAAGACTTGATCAATTTTAATTAATCAATAAACTAATGCTTCACCAAAAACTTAACTACTCTTTGTCAAGAGATGCTACAGCTAATTTTCAAAATTTAAACAATTAAACTCATCCAAAATATAAAAAATTAAAGGAGAAAAGGTTCTATCTAATTAGACCAATTCAATCCACCATCTCATATATATTAAACCAATAATTAATGATTTGAATAAAGTCAAATATCTAAAAGCAGTCATGTTTAGTGGAATTATAAAACTATTTATGTTTCAATTTAATTCATCTTTAAATAATCAATGAGTTTATAACTAATTGATACTAGAATTAACTGTAGTAGTAAAAAATTGTGAATTTGATTTTTAGTAGAAATAAATTTTTTTCCTTTTTTTTAAAAAGATAGGGGTGAACAAAGTTTAAATCAATTATTTTTACTCTTACCTCTACTAAAATTCAAACCTAAAACGTCCATCTGTAAACATTAGGTGATTACTGTCAGACCCAACCCTTTAAAGTTAATAGAAGCAAATTGACTTGTCAAAAAAAAATCATCAATAAATAATATTTTTACGATAGTTAAAATAATAATTTTCCTTCTAGGTTAAGCACATATATATCAATTCAGTCGAATTCACCGTACAATATATATATTTTTAAGTTGTATCATTCTCTTAATTGTTTATACTATTCAAAACATATAATTTACCTATTGTCGTGGATCTGTGTCGTGCATTAGAGTAAGAAATCTCTCAAAAAACTTGTCTCACTGCAGTGTTATGATGACATTACTAGTGCACGAGTTCAAACCCACTGTCGGTGTCAGCTATCACTCTCGGAAACATTCCGTAATGAAGAGATAATACCTGTATGAAAACGCCAAATAAAAATATGCTACTACTGATCGGCTCCGCCTCTCCCCGATAAAACAAACGTATAATTTACAATATAGCTATTTGTTATATGCTGTCTTTTTCATTAAAGCCCGATTTCACATAGTTGGACTGTTGTAGCATATATATACACAGCAAAACACAAGACAACCCCATTTCTCTCGTTGGGTAGGTGGAAAAGATATGGGAGTGGATAAGTATTATAATCCTTTGTTTGAGACAAAGCTAGCAAAAGGAAGACTATTATATCGACTTTTTGCAGCAACAATTTTTGTGGGTATATGCTGTGTATGGACGTACAGAGTGATCCACTTCCCTAGAGAAGGAGAAGATGGAAGATGGGTTTGGCTTGGCATGCTTGCAGCTGAACTATGGTTCGGTCTTTATTGGGCACTCACTCAGTCTCATAGGTGGAACCTTGTCTATAGATACGCCTTCAAGGATAGGCTCTTCAAGAGGTAAGTACTAACAAATGTTCTGCCCTGTGTCGATTCGATTCCTTCTTTCATTTACAATATTTGCGTTGCTCTGATTGCGACCGCTTCCAAAAATTTGAGTATTAACGGTCCCTCTGAATAAATTTTTTTCCACAATTTCACTCCCTGTTTTTTGACAGGTAAAACTTGCTCTGTAAAGTTTAAGTAGTTATGATATGTCTAAATAGTATGGGAATGACTTGCCTGGGGATGGACATATTTGTGTGCACGGCGGACCCTGCCATAGAGCCCCCGCTAATGGTGGCTAACGCCGTCTTATCGGTCATGGCGTATGACTACCCGCCGGAGAAGCTCGGCGTGTATCTCTCCGATGATGCTGGTTCAAACCTCACGTTCTATGCAATGTTGGAGGCGTCTGAGTTTGCAAAATATTGGATACCATATTGCAAGAAATTCAACGTGGAGCCGCGGTCGCCGAAAGCTTATTTTGTGTCAACGTTTAATGCATCCGAAAATGAGGAATTTGCAGCCATCAAGGTAATAGTAAAAAAAATTAGTAATATTATTGAACAACAAATTTATGATTAAGTAAAAAAAATCAGTACTATAATGACTTAATGATTAAAAAATTCCGAACTTTATACTACGACCAATTCTTTGAAAAAAATCTTTCTTGATTAGTACATCTTATTATCTTAACATATTATAAAGAGGAGGATAGTGACACAAGCATGATGACTCTAGAAGAAAATTAATAAAAAGAAGACAAAGAAAAATGATTAAAAAAACAATTGGGGTCAATACTTCATGATGCAATGAACATGAAAGTGTCTTTTCCATGTGGTTCCACTTCTATTGCATCATGCATTGCAATACTTATTTTTTTTCCATTGATTTATGTATGCTATTATAATGAATATCAACAAATACGAAAAGATATTATAGATAAGATATTGAGTATAAAGAAATAAATAGTAAAAAGTACTTGTCAAAAAATAAATTGTAAAAAGTAAAATATGTAACATTTTTCTAAGTTTTTTTTATAAGTTATTTTATTTTCAAAAATCAAATTCGCTAAAGTTTTTTTTGACGAAATTAACGTAGTTCACAATACAAGCTCTATGGTTGTCTTTTGTTCGAAAACATATGCTGTGTGCACCTTTTTTTCTTTTGAGAAACTTTACATCACCTATAAAACTTTATCGTTAATTTTTATTCAGATGAATGCTCAGTCGTTCAGAGATGTATTTATACATGCTTTTTGAATTTGTCATTTTCGTGTATTTTATAATTCAATGGATTCACTCAATGGTCTTTGACCTCTCGCACATACACTTGTAAGAAAATGAACTTGTTATAACTCATTTTCTTTTTTTCTCCTTTATCTTTTTCGAGTTTTATATGAGTTCTAAAGTGTTAAATTCTGATTTTAACGCAAAATTGCATTAAAAATTATGTAAGTTTGAAGCTAATACCAATATTACAAATATAAAATAAAGTAATCAAATACTAATATGCACAACACTTTAAGAGTGACAAATTGTAACTTTCTTTTGAGAAAAAAAAATGACCAACTTAAGGTTAACTCTGTTATATTAATTTGACTCGAGAGAGTAGTAAATTGTAAATTTAATTCAATGGATAACGTTAAAGTAAAATAAAAAATGAGAAGAGTAATATGTCTTTTATAAATATAAACTAATATATGCAAGATTTTGGGTCAATATCCCTGTCGTTCTCGAGGTTTGGTCTACTTTTCGATCTAGTTTTTATTTTTAAAAAAAATATTATTTGTTTCTACATGTTTCATTTTGTTAGTCTGTGCCAGTTAAATGTAATTAAAAATGAAAAAAATATCTATTTTATCCCTACTATTTTATGGTTGAAAGATTATGCCATATAAGCAAATCAAACATTTTCGTTATTTAGACATGCCTTCTAAAAGTGCAACGACTGAGTTAAGATTTAACCCAAAATAAAACAAAATAAAATAAAATAAAAACCAAAGTTATGGACTTCATGTTTCAATCCATCTACCTTTGGGTTGGATTCAAAATTTTAATTTAGTCGCCAATAAAAGAGCTAAGGGAAAATCACACAAATAAACTCAAATAAAATACATAAATTTATTTTTAGACACACATCAAACACATATTCACAAATAGAAACACTCTTGAAACATCTCGCAAAAATACCAAATTTTTAATTGACTGAGAAATTGACCAAAAAATTGAGATATTTTAGCAAGAAATCGTGATATTTTCACAAGAAATTAATTTTTTTCCAAAAAAATTAAATTCAATAAACAATTATATAATTTTTAAGAATGTCTCTCTAGAAGTCTTCAAAATATATCCCCAGAAGTCTTCGAAAGGTTTCCAAACATCTTCAAAAAGGAGTTTTCAAATTTTTTATAAAAAATTTGGTTTAATTCAAAAAGTCTCCTAAAGTCTCCAAAAATATCAAATTCACACAAATTTTTTATAAAATATTTGATTCAATAAATTTTTAGTGTAATGTTTTCTTTTAATTAAGTTCAATTATTTGTATATATTTTTACAAATTTTAATTTATTTATTGATAATTAATTTGATTTTTAAAAGTTTCCAGAGATTTATAAAGGTCTCCAGGAATTTACAAAAAGTCTTTGAAAGTCTCTAATATAATAATCCCTGCATAAAATCAATCAAACTCAACCAAAATCAATAAAAATAGTCTGTTAAGGTTTCTGCCAACAATTTCAGAAAGTAAATATTTTTTTATACAACATTTTTTTATTGCATACAACAAATCTGAAAAATAAAATAAAATTAAGGGACAATTTTGTAATTTAGCAGTTAGGGCAACAACTAGGGTTTTCAACCATAGTCGCTGCCCCTAATATTCTTTTCCTCTCCGGCACGGTTGGCTTCTATTCCGAGCTCTCCCCCTCGCCGCAACACCTATCCCAATGAGCGACGAGAGGAAGAGAGAGACGAGCGATGAGGTGCAACCGTGGATGAGAGAGAGAGAGACAAACGACGAGGTGCGTCAGAGGAAGAGAGAGATGAGAGGAAGAGAAACTAACTCGGAGGAGACCAGATCTGAAGACAACGACAAGGAAAATGAGCGAGAGACATAGACGAAGAGAGAGTTCGAGCGGCGGAGAAAGAGCGAATGAGAAATGAGACAACAAACGACGGAGGTGAGGCTGAGAGAGGAGAGAGAACTAGGGTTTGAGAGAATAGAGCAAGAGAGAGAACGATGGTTTGGGAGGGTAGAGTGGAAGAGGAGAGAGAAACGATGAAAGAGAAAAAAAATTGAGAAATGAGTGAAAAAATGATTTTTATTTGAATGAATATGGTATTTTTAAGATCATGTTTTAAAAAATAGCATATGACAAAATTGAAATTTGAAAATAGGGCATTCATCTAATTACTAAACCTAAGGTTCCTTTTATCAAAATCTTAATTTTATTTGAGACATATGACATAATTAACTCAAGAGCTAATTATACCAGACGTCAGTATAAACTCTTTGATTTTAACAAATAAAAATACCAGTTTTTTAATTATTAAAATGCCAATCTTTTTAATGTTCAATTTTTTAAATATCATAATCTTAATTATTTAGTTAAAAAATACCACATTTTGTCAAATAAAAATCAATTTGTCATCTCATTTTGTAAACTTTTTTTCTCTGTCATCGTTTCTCTCTCCTCTCTCAAACTTTTGGTTCTCTCCCGTCTCTCTCTCTTAGTCTATGTCTGCCTCTCCTCAGCCAAACAAACCTGTCAGCACCATCATCCTCTCTCTTAGTCTCTGCCTCTACCAAACAATCCCTAATCCTCCTCAATCATTAGTGTCGCCATCCTTGCTTCCTCTCCTCTCTCTGTTCTCTCTTATAATTCTCCTCAGCACCGTCATCCTTACTCCCTCTCATCTTTATGTTCTCTCTATCGTCCCTCTCTCTCATTCGTATACATCACATCGCGTCCTTCCAATCTATCCGTCCTTTTCCTCCACTCTCTCCAAATCTTTATTCTCTTTCGCTTTGTCTCGTTCACCCCCTACAATATGTCTGTCACCACCAGATCTAGAAACGGAGGCCCAATGTGACCAAATTTTACTCCTCCTCAGTTCATCATCCTGAGGCAGCGACTAGGACTATAAGGTTCAACCATAAAACTGCAAAAACTGCCCAATCCATTCGCAATCGAACCACAATTTGCGGTTCTTCGCTCATTTTCGATGGTTGTGGATGATAATTTTTTAAATTCGCAATTTGTGGTTTGATTGTAGTTATGTTGCAAATTCGATTATTACAAATGTAACTGAGACATCCATGATTATGTTTTGGTCGTCTTGAATGTTAAAACAATAATTATAATGAAACAATATTTAAAGTTATTTTTCTCTTTGTTTTGTTTTTTATAATAAGTTTAAACTTTATTTAAAGTTGCTTCATCTTAGTATGTGATACTACTATGTTTTTATTGACTACTTGTTATACATCAACCGCAAGAATTAATCGCATCCAACTGCATGTGCATGATTTAGTTTGGGCGGTTCTAACCGCATTTGTTGTTTGATTGCAAATACAAATATTTCCAACCACAATTTGTAGCGCGGTTTGGTTGGAAGCCTAAAAATTACCCAAACCGCATGCTTACACCCTTAGCGGCGACGACGTGCGATGTGGCACGAAGACTAGAGTTCCAAAACTCTAGTTGCTGTCTTTTTTAAAAAAATTAAGTAAATACCCTTAGTTTTATAAAAATTAGAAAATTCTTTTTTATTCATTATTTAATGTGAAAAAACATTTTAATTGTGTTTGTTTTAACTTATTTTTAATGACTTTGGTTGATTTGTTTGAATTATATTAATTTTGTACATGGATAGATACATTTGGAGACGCTCAAATATATTTGGATGTCTGCATATACATATCTTCAGATACATTTGGATATGTTCGTAAACTATTGGACACCCAATTTAATGTTTGCTAAATAAAATAAAACAAAACTAATAAATATAAATAATTAAACTTAATTTATGAAATATAAATGCTACAAAAAATTATATAAAAATTAAAATTTGGATACATTTGGAAACTATAAAAAAATTATAAAAAATTGAGATTTGAAAATATTTTGGAAACTATAGAAAAAATTGTAAAATTTATATCAAAAATTATAATTTTGAGGCATTTGATTTTAAAAAAATATTATATCAGAAAATTTATTAAATTAAATTTTATATTAAAAATTTTTAATTGGATACCAACAAGGTCAGATCTTTTTCTATCTTTGAATTTATCTTTTTAGTGAAAAAAATCAATTTTTTGAGAAAATATTACTAGTTTTTACAAAAATATCTCAAATTCTCGATTAATTTTTCAGTTAATTAAAAATATGATATTTTTGTAAAATATTTTAAATATATTATTATTTATCAAAATATATTTAGTGCACGATAAAAATTTAATTCTAAATTTTAATTTTAAATATTAAATTTTCCCTTCTCAATCAAATCTATCAAACAAGGCACCATCCAGGCATCCACGGCCTTAAAGACAACAACTTACGTGGTAGTAGCCTTTCATAACGTGCCACGTAAGATTCAGAAGTTTTCACGTGAACTTGAATCACAGACAATCACAACCTGTTCCGGGAAGAACTCAAATCCTGTCAAACTGGTGCAAGTCTTCACCTTTGACGACGAGTTTCTTGTTCTTTCTCTTTTGATAAGTTCTCACTGCGCTTATCGGATAAAAATCTACGGATTTCAACTTCAAGGGTAACTTCTTTTCCTTTTTTTTTTTCTTTTTTAATTCACATTCGAATATTTTCAGGATTTGATTGTTATATTAGCACAATTTAGTATTGGAAGTTTGAGTCTTTAATGTCGTTTTAGCTTCCTGAGACCGAAACAAGAAAACCCTTTTTGGTTTTAAGAAAATTAAGGTTTGACGGCTTTTTGTCTGTTCACTTTGGCTGGCTTCTAATCTGATTGTGCGAGTTGAATACAATTTTGGGTTGTTATTTTTTTTTATTTGACTGTTATATGACTAAGAATTGTTGGTTTTTGTGATTTACAGATGGTAGGGTTTAGGGAGCTCGTTTTTGCTCTGTTGCTGGCATTATTATCAAGCCCACAAGCAGTTTTTGGTATCAGATTCGTAATTGATAGAGAAGAGTGCTTCTCTTATGATGTTAAGTACGAGGGAGATACAG
>CAODLS010400712.1:0-16724 GCA_948243855.1 Flueggea neowawraea
CATTATGAAACTGTATTCAGTTTTATATATAGATTTAATTTTAAACATTAATTTTTCATTTCAAAATATATTTAATAAAAATGGTATGAGTCCTATATGCCTTATATGAAAACTCTGCAATCAACATGAAGGAAAAAAAAAAGATGTGCATGTACAAGGGATGTTTAATGATAGTATTTGCTTAACTAAAAAAAATTGATCATAAGAAATTATTGAATTTAATATTCTAATTACTTATAAAAAAATTACCCTTAAGGACAAAACTTAGATGGGTGTAAGACTGAGCATCCAACCCATAAAAGCCACCCAGGCGAGCGATACTAACACCTAGTATGATGTTTTAGATAAGATATGATCTAACTTCTGTGGAACCAATGATGGTTCACATTTAGATCCACTTATATTTTGATGGTGAACAAATATTAGTAAATTAGCTACCCAAAAGACAAACTAAACAATGCTGCCAAAAGATGAAACTATTTGAGGAAAAAAGGATGTTACTCGAGTAAGCTTAAAAGTTACTCGAGTAAGTGTCGTGCCAAGAGGAATTGGTTTCCAGGTTTCACTCGACTAGAGCCAAATGTTACTCGAGTAAAAACAGCTTTACTCGACCAAACATTGTGACCAGGATACATGAAGACAAAAGTCACTTGAATAGAAACCAAACTCACTCGCGCAAGATCAATGTCCAGAATGTCGTTGGTTGGTGAAGTTACTCGAGTAAGACTTGAAGTCACTCGAGTAATCGTGGCTCAGAATAGCAATAAAACACCCAGTAGAGAATGGTACTCGAGTAGACCCATTGATCATTCAGATAAGGGACTCGAGTAAGCGTGTTTTCAGATTTGAGAGATTCAAGTCAATCACCCATGGTTTGGTCCAGTTCTAGTTTGGTTTGGTTCTGCTTTTGACTGGATTTGACCGGTTTAACTGTTTGTTCCTGTTCGGTTCGGTTTCCTCTTTTTTTTTGAAATTTTGTTTTTAACTCTCTATTTTATTCCGTCAATTATTTTTTCGGTTTGTAAATTTTGTTATATTGAATAATTAACTATAGTACTAATAATATATTGTATTCTAATTTTTTTAATAATTTTCAAACAAATTAACTATTCTAATAGTAATTACATCACATAATTTTAAACAAAATAAAAAAACTCATTATATTTTATAAGATGCACTCACTTGTGGCGGATGAATACCATGATTACAACGCCGAATTTAATTATACAATTCAATAATTAATAATACATGAAAAATTAAAATACAAAGTAAAAAAGAAAAAAAAACTAAACTAAAATTTTCCATTGATGCATATATTAATTAAATGTAATAAAATAACAAAATAACTAAATTAAACTATAGTAAAAAAGTGGAAAGAATTTAAAAAATGTAATTACAAAAAATAACTTAGAGAAATATAGAAAACGTAACTGTAATAATAAAATATATAAATAATTAATAAAAGTAATTTAGAGTAAAATAAATTTGAGAGAGTGAGAATGTAGAAGAGATGAGACTGAGAGAGAATAAATAGTGTGAAATTGGTAGAAATGATTAGTGTATTTATAAAGTTGAAAAAAAAAGAAAGAAATGACCATTAAAACCGACGATTCCAACTGTTTTATAGCGGTTCAAACTGGCGGTTGAACTACCGGTTTCATGGTTTTTAGAGATGTTAAACCGGAACTTGAACCGCAATCCTCCAGTTTTGGTCGGCCGGTTCGGGTTCCGGTTTTGATCGATTTTGACCGGTCGACGAAAGAGAGCTTCACTGTCTATCCACGCCGCGACCTCGCCCTCATTCGTCGTCGACGAAAGCCATCCCCCTGGTAATCCGAGCCTTCTTCCCTTCTTTTATTATTAAAAAATGTCACTTTGTTTTATTTAGGGTTCGGTTTGCCCACGAGATTGATTGTGTGATTTAAAAATCATTTCTATTGTTTCTTTACACTCCGAAAACGCAATATCATTTCTGTGATTTCATTTCTGAAATGCATATTCAAATCCTAAGCAGTGCTAAACATGACGCAATGAATTTCTTTTAAAGCTTTGTCCTTCAGGGTGTATAACTAATTTTAGCTTTGAAAACTTCAGATTCAACTAATGCATTATTGGTGCTACGGTTTAGTGGAGGTTTTTGTCTTTTTGGTTGGGTGGGTTGGAGAATAAAGTTGTGACCTGTGAATTTATTTGCTATAATATCAACTTTAGACGTGGTTATAGTTGCCATTATTTGTTCCTTGTACGCTAGTTTGTTGTATATAGTAGCATTCTTGATGTAGTGATGAATTGTTTTACTCATTTTGTACAGCTATGAAGCAACATCTTCTAGGCGGAACCGCAATCTTGCCAAGGAGCTTACTACTAGAGCATTGGCATCTTTTTTCCTGGTATTGTTTTTAGAACTCTCTCTTGAGGGGTTGGTGGTGCCAGAAGGATGGATGTGCCACAATGTGACTGCAATATCAACCAGGAGAAATATTCAATCTGAGTTAAGTTTGACATTGAGAAGAATTGAAAAGTCTAAAAACAAAATCTCGACTTGTGAATTCCTCTATATTGTAATGGTATTTTTATTAGGAATGTTAGTAGGATTATGCAGTAGCAAATGTTGATGAAATGCCTAGTAGCTGGATCGAGTCTCTGTTCCCCAGATGAAATGACTAGTAGAAGATGATTGGCATGTACCTCAATCTTCAGATTTGTATGTTGTGGTTTTTGTGTTGGTAATGGAAGAATTATTCGTTTCTGCTATTTGAAACTCTGCAATCTACATTCTCTGTGTAAACGGGACATATGGAGTATATTGACAAAGAAAAAAAACAGTGCATGGACAGGGTTATTTTTTGAAACTATGCAATTATTTTTTGAAACTATCAACCACAGACCTGAATTGATTCACCTATAAACGGAAATTGCAACTTAATTTCTAAGTTACTTTTCACTCTGGCAGAAAAAAATTATTGCAGAAAATCAAAGACAAAGAAGTCCAACATTATAAAATAAATCTATTGCTTAACCTGTCAGTTCTAAATATAAAAAAAAAAAACTTCCTAATGGACCAACACAAACAACAAATCACACACTTGCTCATCCATTAACAAAAGAATTGTCACAAAAACATGTCAGTTCACACTTGCTCATCCATTAAAAAATCACACACTTGCTCATCCATTAACAAATCACCTATCAATCCCATTAACAAGAGATGAAAATGAGAGCTTGCTCATCCATTGCTTCAGAAATTGTCACAAAAAGAAATACATGGTAATGAAGCTTAAATTGAGCTTACAATTAGATTGGTTTATTATAAACCAACAAAAAAATGGGCAAGAGAGTATCAAAATCAACAAGTTCTTGATATGAGAGTAAGCCAAAATGATAACTAATGAATTACATAAACTATCAAGACTTCAAGTTGTGTTGATTCCATCCAAAAGGATCTCTTTAAACACAGCAAAATATGGCACCAGTTTCCATAATCTAGCTGGAGCCTCCTTTAGGTTGTGGAAACAACCTTCGACGCGGTGTCAATTTGCTTCTTCTAGGTGGAGGATCATTTGGAAATCCAACGAATGGACTTGATGATACAGTTGCCACTGGAAGCAATATCTGCAATTAAAGAAATGCAATATTAAGATCACTAAACCAGACAGAATTTAAGAGTGTAGCAATGTTTAATAAATACCTGACTTTGTTGTGAAAGGGGTGGAGCTTGTGAGTCTACTTCAAATACGGTTGCAGCAAAGATGTTTGAGCTAGATCCTTCTCCTCCGTGAAAACATTTGTTATGGTTAGTAGATCCACAAATGGAGCACTTTATGGTGCCCCATGTTTTCCTTAATTTATTGGCGTGGTTTTGTTGTGCAATTGCCTCAATTTCTTCAGCCTCCTTCCAGCTCACTTTCGGCTTCCTGCCACGCTTCTTTTCCTTTTCAGGTGGTGGGATGGCTTCGAACTCATTCTCAACTTCAGGTCACAAATCCATTCTCCTTGACAGAATTATTACATTTGAGTAAACTCTTCGATAAATTTCTAGAGTGTAAGCATTATGACAATGTCCCTCAACTGATTTGTACTCAGCACGGATCATAGATATTGCAAGTGGGCAAGGAATTCCCGTTAGTTGCCACCTACGACAAGTACAATTTCTCCTTAGAGTGTCAACCACAAATGGACCTCCAGGACCTTCTACTCTAACCTGAATTCCGGACTCGATCTTAGCATAATAATTGTCTGAAAACCCCTTAAGATTTTCCAACTCCTTTTGTATCTTTGGGCAAATAGGGCCCTCCATCTCAATCCACACTCCAATCTGGTATAAAGCCTACAACTCAACCTATTTTTTATCATTTTCAGCATCGTGATAATTGGTTAATCATGAAGGTCTAGAATATACCTGTTAAGAACCTCATAAGGATTGTTCAACAGGATGTCACACTTACTGTCAGGTCTGAATAATGCTCTTGTCCATGTGTTGAATGGCTTAGCAATATGGTGTAACCAATCCGACGCGACAGGATTGTTGTTTGCAATCTCCCCAATCCACTTTTGAAAATCATGCAGATTTGAAGCACGAGATGCTTTCCAAATCATGTCTTTCAGCTCATTGCCATTAAATCTCCCTCTAAAATTTGTGTACATGTGCCTCACGCAATTTCGGTGTTCAACGTTCGAAAATAATGCTCTAACAGCATTGCAAAGTCCCTGAAATAGCACAATAAGGAGTTAATGTTAATATTACATATTAGAAGTAAACAACAAGCCATGACAATTGCTACGGCTCGGTGAAAACGTGGTTATTAATAAAAACAAGATCACCCACTATTGGCCCCTCTAAAATTACACATTAGAATTAAACAAGAAGACATGATAACTGACAAGGCAAGTGGGAGTTTTTGTTTGTATTACACCAGAAATCAAAAAGGGGTTTTGTTACATTTGAATAGAAAATATATCTCAAAGAAATTGCTTCTTACTTTAAAAATTAATATTGGCGCACTTTCAAAGCTACATTGCAGCTGTTAGGATTAAATCATCATATTATTATTTATCTATTCATTTGTTGCTTACTCTATCAAGTTAATGGAAAAAATTATTTCACCTGTAAATCTTCCTCACCAAAACACAGTAATATCCAAAAAATCAGCTTAAAGACAAAAAAGAAAGAATACCTTCTGACGATCACTCATGAAGGTTATCGAATGGATATTTCCAATCTCCAAATCGTTGCCCAATAAGCTCAAAAACCAGCACCATGTCTCCTGATTTTCCTTTACCACAACAGCCCAAGGGATGGGATATATTTGATCGTTGGCATCCATCGACAAAGCGGTTAGTAGCTCCCCCTCAAACCTTCCCTTTAACCAAGTTCCATCGATACAAGCAAGTTTTCTGACTCCTTGATTCCAACCACGCTTCAACCCGGATAAGAAAACATAATAACCCTTGAATTGTCTACCATCCGTCCATAATTGCACTGTTGAACCAGGATTGGTGTACTCAATCTCGGTTTTACAAGCCAACAATTTTTTATATTGCTGTCGTTCTTCTCCATTGATCCGCTTCAATGCTAAATCTCTTGCCCTCCAAGCCTTAAGTCTACTTATCTCAATCCCACTTTCACTTTTAACAGTATAAATCAACCCATCGATGCTCCACTGTGGATCCACTAAAAAGTTGTCATGATATTTTTGGGACGATCACCTTGTTGTCACATGAAAGTTCACATGCACCCATGAATAAGTATGAGTTATATTCATTGACTTAATAGCAATAGTTGGATCACTTGCATTGATTGTTGACAGGTGTATAAAAAGGGACAACCCTCATTCTTCCCTTTATTGCAAATAGCTCGTACTCTTCGTTTGTCGTTAGGCCTAAACCAAATCTGGAATCGATGTTTGATACCCCATTTTTTTGCCGCTTCCTTAAAGCCTTCAAATGATCCAAACCTCATCCCAATTTCAATTTTTTGGATCAGATATCATACTTTCCCGATGAAACTCCATTTGAGTGTGCACTTCATCTTCACTAGACGAGTCACCTCCTCAATTGAGTAAGTCTTCCGTATCATATGCTATTTCGTCATTGCTGCCATTATACCCTTCACTTTCATTTCTGCCCTCATTGATGGTAATACCCGTTTGTGGTCTCAACGGAACTCCACGTGGTCTACCATGTCTTTGATACTTCTACTCCTCTTGTACTTCTGCGAGATCATTGTCTTCTTCCTCTAGAATATAATCGTCATCAACCAACTTATCATCCTCAACATTAAAAACATGTGAGTTGCAAAAGTTTTGCAACCCTTCTGCAATGGAAACAGTGTCTCGAGCTTCTTCACTAGCCCTTCCACCATTAATTGTTTATTCAGTATCAAACATTGTCGCTTCCCTTTCATCATACATGGTTGTATTACCGTCAAATTCTTCGGCCAACATTGGAATGTTGAACTTGTTATATCCAAAGACAATTCCCATCCTAGCCACTTCACTAAAAGCACTTCCAGACAATTCGGCAAAATTAATTCGTTCAACATAAATGTAGACGACACGGCACTGTCCAACCTTTGCCGCCATCCCAACCACCTGATAGTCTTCATCCAGAGGTTCCTTTTTGTTCCATTGATCACCAACCAGCTTATACTAGTAACGACCATAATATCGCTGGTTCAGTCTCGCCATCCACTTGTCCATTATGGCCAGCGTTAGGTTCTTGGCATGACAAAAATCAAAACTCTCTGACTGTCCAGCTTCATACCCCCACGCTCTCATATCACCTCCATAATAGAACAAAATCGTAAAAAAACTAGTTCTTCCATCTGAATATATGAAATACTAGAGCTTCAGAACAGTAACCAAAACTTTTCTTACTTCAAAACCGTAACCACAAAACATTCATGGGACCATTTTGATGAATCTTAAAAAAAATGAAGAAGAAGAAGAAGAAGAGGAAGACAATTTTTTTTTTGGTTTCCAGTCAACAAATTACATATTCAATTTTTTTGTTGAAATAAAATTAATCATTAAAGGTGGGAAACTCAACATGTATAAAAAAACAAACTTTTTCCTCTACCAATGAAAAAAAAAATCAAATGTTGCACATTTAACGTACCATAGATGGGTCTGTGACACCCTGGAACGCATCTTCAAGGATCAAACAGCATGTCTACTTCAAAGTCGACAGTTACAGCACCACTTTGTTTGTTTTGTTTGTAGTATTGAGTTATTAAAAGAGGAACAGAGGAGTTAAAGATGTCTGTCCATTCAACATGTGCAAAGCACCATCAGTAAATTCTCTGTTTTTGTCGACTTCAACGGAGTAAATGGAGCTTTTGTCCAGATGTGGTCCAAGATTTTAGGGTTTCAAGTCATTTTTTATTGATGATAATAGTGTTTGACTGTGTTTTGGCGGGTATGGGTTGTTGTTTGGGTGGGAAGCTCATGTGTCCATCTATTTGGACTTTCTTTGCCGTGTCACATATATTTGGTATCTTGAGTGCAAGAAAGCATAGTTTAGGCATCATCAGTTAATAAAACAAACTTTAGTTATTATGTTGAAATATTTTACATAATTTAGGTATCATACATGAAATTAACTCGGAAATTTTTAGGCCTATACTGATTTTTGATTTTCCATGTAAGCAAATTCAAAAATTGACAGAGACAACTGAGCTTATTGTCTCATTGACAGGAAATTTTGATTTCCACATTGTTTTTTACTAGTTCTAGCTTGTTAGAAATTATCATTGTAATAATGCTCACTCGGAACATTAATGATTAATGAGATTTATATTCAACTTGGCCAGTTGTTAATGAGTCCTTACAGTCGGCTTAATCAGTTTCAAAACCGGTTTGTGCTTTGCTTCAATTGCAGTGGGTTCAAGAAAAACAACAAGAAAAATAAGTAGAAGGACTTGAATGTAACTTAATTTTTAAAGTGAATTAGGTGACGTGCCATTAATTTATTAATAAACTAATGACGAATTAGTAATAGAAGGATTTAAATATAACTTAATTTTAAAACTTAAAGATGTGTCTGTAATATTTTAAAAATTCAATGACTGACCTACTAATTAGGACAAATTAAGGGAGTCATAAATTAATTTCTGTTTTTTAAGAACTCATTTACTTACGAGAAGTCAATATGTTGCGAAAAAAAATCAATTTTTTTGCAGAACACTTCAATTTTTTGTGAATTTTCAAAAAAAATTATATTTTAATGTGTTTTTAACATTTTGTAACATTTTTAATGAGGAAATTACACCTTATATATTTTTTTTCTATTTATATTTTCATTTTTACAACATCCTTTTAAAAAATAACTGTTTTTACACAATTTTAATTATGTTTTCTATAATGCTACACATATATAATTGGTTTAGGTTGTTGTTGTTGTTGTTGTTCTTCTTCTTCTTCTTCTCCTTTACTTTGTTGTTCTCCTCTCCCTCTCTTTAAGTCTCTGTCCTCTTCCACCTCTCTCCTTTTTCGCCTCCATCTACTCCTCCACCTCCTTATTGTTTTCCATCAACCCTCTTATTCCTTTCTCTCTCCTTCCTCCCGCTCCTCCGACGGTGATCTCAGTTTTCTTCCCCCTTTCTCTCTTCTTTCATGAATCAATCCTCCTCCAGCCTTCCTCAATTTTCTTTGACAGAGAGAGTGACTGAAGAGATAGAGAATGATGTTGATGTTTCTGTGTTTTCTTATTTGAGGCCTAGATGAATGGTGTTGTTGCAGTGTGTTATTTATTGAGTTTCAACAATTGAGTTTTGTATGTTTCCCCCATATATTTTCAATGGGATGGAGAGATTATTGGCGGCTGACGAGAGATAGAGAGATGGGATTGAGAGAGTGACTGGAAAGAGAGAGACGGAGCGAGAGAGCGAGATCTATAGCGTTGGGATGAGGGTGGCGGCTAGGGTTTGTAAACCCTAGTTGGCTCCCATAGAAGGAGGAGGAGTAATCTGAAATTTCTTAACAACTTTAAACATTTATCAATTACTAAATCAATCTCGTACTTTTAATCTACTCATTTTGATCTAATATTTATGATTTAGTCTCATTTTTTTGACCTTGTACTTCATATGTACTGGTGTTGTACTCGAATAACAAAAGAAAACATAAAAGTTTTGGTTTTGTACTCTATTTTGTTGGTTTTTATTGTGCATTTTTGTTCTTTTTTGTTGTTTGTACTTGTGTTATACTCCATATGTACTCGGTTATACTAGTCAAAAGAGTTTCAGTTTTGTTGTTATACTAATTGTACTCATGTTGTTCTTCATATGTACTTAGTTATACTAGTCAAAAGAGCCTTCATTAACACTATCTGTACTCAAGTTGTACTCCACATGTACTCGGTCTTTGATGTCAACAAAGATTTCATAATACTACTATGTACTTTAGTTGTATTGTACTTCAGTTGTACTTTGTACTTGGTTTGTATTCTTTCTCATTAGTTTAAATAGTTTGGTTAAAGTGCGGTCAACAGTTTGACCGTGTGGTTAACACATAATCAAATTGTTATATTTTTGAATATTTTATTTCATATTTTTATTTTTAGTAAATTTTTTAATTAGTGTTATATTATAAAATTTATTTTTTATTTTGTTATCCATTTTTATACATCACCCTATTTTTAATATTATAAAATTTGACATTTTAATTAACAACGTGTTATTTTCCCAAACATTATTAGTTGTGGATAGAAGCCCATTACTATTCATCTTTATATATTAAGGCCCTCTCCCACAAACACAAATCAAGACTTTAAAAAAAAAATTCCACCCCAATCCTTTCTTAGGGTTTTCTGTTTCTCCCTTGCCTTCCACTCTCTTTCGACCATGACCGGCAAGGCCAAGCCCAAGAAGCACACGGCGAAGGAGATCGCCTCCAAGGTTGACGCCGCTACCACCAACCGTGGTGGCGGCAAGGCTGGCCTATCCGACCGTAAGGGCGATGAGAAAGGCGGACACGCCAAGTTCGCGTGTCCGCACTGCAGGACCTCAGCTCCCGACATTAAATCTATGCAGATCCATCACGATGCTCGTCATCCTAAGCTCCCTTTCGACGAATCAAAGCTTGTCAATCTTCATGCCACTGTAGTCGGTGATACCTCCAAACCTAAACCTGGCATTAGGGGCAGCTTCAAGAAGTGAGGGCCTTTTGAGGTTTCCGGATTAAAGATTGTGACTTTTCGGTGGTTTTTGCTTTTGGGTATTAAGCGTGTGTCGCGTTTTGTATTGATATTGGTGGTCTTTAGATGCCGTGGTAATGTATGGATTGGTAATGGGAGAGAAGGGCTTAGTGGGAATCTTTGACTGACTTGTTATTTTTCTGGACTTGAATGTATATTCAGATTTGAGATATATAATGCTTATCATTATGATTATTATTATCAAGTCTGCGTCTGAACAAGCTAATCCTTTTTTTCCCCTTTTATTTGGTTGAATGCATGTTTCTGGTTTTAATTGATTATGATATTTCTTGTGTTAACGATTGTAGAACTTGAACATGGTTGAATATTTATTGATTCTCTGTTATATGCGGTCGTTGCTATTCATAGTGAGCTAGGTCATAAAGTTATAACTGTATTTTCTTCTAAAGAAAGGTGTTTGCTATTGCTAACCATTTTTTTTTTCCAGAAGACTGACTTGTGGAGATTAGTGATATAGTGATTTGTTTTGTGTTTGGATGTAATGAGTATCTCATGATGACTGATTGGTCTTCTTGTGAAGTGTTTGAATTGTTGCTTCTCCTTGATTGATCAAATGAATTAGAAGGATGGATCTTCAAGGCAATACTGGAAAATAGGATATTCTGGTGTTTCGCAAGGATTATCTGATTGTGTAATCTTGAATTTCACCCTCCTTGGTTTTGATGGCTTCATGCACACACGATCTTAGCTTTGTTTCCTGAAACACATTGCTGAATTTTAGTATACTGAAACTTAATGTTTAGTGACAAGTGAAAGTTTTCTTTCCAATAGTTGCTGATGTTTTGGCATTTGCTAAGATTACAATTTTACTCAAGAGCTCTCTTTTTTGTTACCCCGTAAAGGTCATCACTAAGATATGTGCAGTCTTGACTCTTGCTTGTCAATAGTATCTTTCTCTATTTGTTCTCTCTTATCTGAAGTCACTATTATCTGCTATGTTTTTTCACTTCACAAATCAATATAGCCACTTTTGTGTTTCCACTCTGATGGGTACAAATCCTTTCCGTTATATTCATAGTGGCAGCTCATGAGGGTGTCCTCTTGCCTATGCTCTGTTAAGAAGGCAAACATTTTTTGTTCTTGATTCAAGTGTTATATTGAGGGTCAAGGACAGCAGAACAGAGGAAAGGTAGCTTGACATGAAAAGTGCAAATCTCGCACTTGCCAAGAAAAACTCCTCTAATACATCTTCCTGCCCCTCTGTGAATCTGGACAGTTCTTGTCCTGTGTAATGAAAAGTTTGCAAGTGTGTCAAAACTAAAATACTATCATGCTAAAACTAAAAATATTATTACAATTTCAATTTCAGGAAACTGAGACGAAGAAGAGCACATGTAACAAGTTCCCTTATACAGAAGGTTGTTTTGATAACATTCTCAAACTACAGATAAATACAAATACTTACATGCATTTCTATAAGAAAGTCTTGAGATACTTGACTACTGACTTCTGCAAAGAAAATTCGCAAAAAAGAAAAGAATAATAATAATAAATATGCCAGAGATGTCCACGTTGTCTGTCTATATTTCTTTCTTTTCTATTTACTTGGTTCGTTTTTTGGTTTCTTTTGTGTCTGACACTTTTTTCAAGCAAAATGTTTTAGGATGGACAATTTCCCCCGATATGGTGATATAACGACGATGCAGATGACGATGCATTGACGTGATCAATACCAGACATGCGATCATCATAACTGCTATCGTCCTTTTGCTCCTGTTTAGGCCTGATCAACGGCTGCCCCGGGAGGAAGGCTTGAACTTGACCAACTGAATTGCCATTATTACTGAAATCCGCACCAGCCAATGGAAGGCTTGGAGAAGTGTGAAGACTCATTGGAAGTGAAATTTGGAACTCTGGAAAAAGTGAGGAAATGGAACCAGAGAGATTTCCCGCACAGCAGTTAGAATTGAATCCAAAGGAGCCATACGGCATGGTACTCTGCATGGAGGGAAACTTCATTGGATAAATGGAGGAAGTTCCAAGCTTCACGTCACTGGCAAAATTTCCAGGAAAATTGGTACCAAAGTAGTCACTGTGAAACATTGATTTTCTTTCAAATCCAGGTATAAAATCTTGAAGTTGTGTTTCGGGCTTCGGTACTGTGGTGTTCCTGGCTAGTAGCGGAGGCTGTTGATTAGCAGTAACCTGGTTTAAATTAACACTACTAGTATTTACATTAGTGCTGTTTCGGGCTGCAGGAACTTCATGATTGTGCTTCCCTTCATAAGTTGTAATCACATACTTCAAATCGTGGGAGGCTCTCTCCACATGTTTCCGCACTAAACATCCTGCACTTGTGCATTTGTAGTAGCTCCTGTGAAAGGAAAATGATCTTATGAATGCACTTTATTAGACAATTACAATTAGAGATGCAGCATACAGTACAGTAATATAGAAAAATGTATCCTGCTCTGCATATTGACGATCTCAGACTTGAGGCTCACTGGTTCTGATTTTTAGTGGATGAACCTTCTAGATATGAATGCTGTATACATAAACACATAGAATCGCATAAAAACTCATACCTAGGATTTGGATTTCCCTTCACAACTTTTTGGCCATACTTCCTCCAGCGGTACCCATCATCAAGTATATCAACTTCACTCTCGATTTGCACGACTACTCTTGGTTCACGAACAGCCCTTGATACCAGATTGGGTTCAAGATAACAGCCCTCAATCTTCCTGGAAAAGGAAATTTTGTCAAAACATAATTTCTCTTGTTTCCGCCTAAAAAATCCACAGTAAATACATACCTTCTTTTTGAAGCAGACTCCTCATCATTGGCATCAACTCCAAGTGAAGCACTTCCCTGAGCTGCCTGATCCTCTTCATCATCATCACGACTAGCAAGGGTGGAAGAAAGTTCCGGAGTCTCAGCAGATTCAAATGTTCCCACAGATTTGCCTTGGGTAATTGAAAGTGGATCAGATAGCTCCGTTACCACAGATGCAGAAGATGTCCTCTCGAGACCATCTGCCCTTCCTGACTCCATATCTTTCCAAGTTGATCCACCTTCCACTTTGATACTGATCCCACTGCCACCATCTGTTTCCGGCATTTCATCAAGTGAAGAACTTGATCCAAGTTGTGTACGACGACTAGGCTGAGGCTTAGGAGGCTTAGGGTGATTATGAGCACCCTTATAGATAATTTCTGTTATTTGCCCGTCATTGGAGCGCTCTATCTTCTTCTTTACCAGACAATTTGGATGTGTGCACTTGTAATAGCTCCTTGGATATTCACTCCCTTTTACCTGTTTCTGTCCGTACTTTCTCCAGTTGTATCCATCTTCCGAAGTCTTTCCACTTCCAGTTGCAGGAAACATCCCGTGATGCTCTTCCAGAGTATTATGTGACGCTGTGTTGTCTCCATTGACTTGTTCCCTTGGTAGAGAAGGTTGATTACTAGCCACATCGGGACAAGACATTTGTACATCACTGAGGTTGGCGTCTGCGACCATTGCATTGACAACTTTAGCGTCAGTTGCCAACTCCTCAATGCAGTTCTTCGTGTTGCAAAAATCTGCCGGGAATTCAAAATCCATAGACTGCTTCCCCGACGCAGGATCCTGAAAATCACTACCATTCCCCTGAACGTAACATAACCTCAATTAGAATTCATACACACAAATGAATCTAAAATCAATAACAATAAACTAATCACAAAGTCCACAAAACTGAAACTAAAAGCACCTGGTTCTCCAAGGAAGAAAATCCTAGCAACGAATCAGAATTCTCATGAGGCTTTTGTCTCAAGGATAATTCCACAGACAGAGACGCTTCATTCAGCACTGAACAGTCGAAGTCAAGAAATCCTAGAGGAAAAGTTCCAGTCGTGGGCGAAAGCTGCTTCAAACCACACCAAACACACAACAATAAATATAAGAGTATACAAAATTAAGATAAAAATCGAAGCTTTACTGTGTATACCTGAGAATTATGTAATAGAATGGGAGAATCAAGGAGAGCAGTGGGGCTGATCCCAGGAGGAATAGTAATACAGGGCGAACGAACGGCCGCCGCAGCAGGTGAAGCTAAGGGGCTGGTGGTACGAAATCGTGCCGTACTGATCCTCTTCGCATTGAAGCCACATTTGGCAGCTCTCCTCTCCGCGATGCTCCCTCGTACGGCTGCAATTCCCGATGCATCCTCCACATTTCGGGAAGCTAGGGTTTTGCAATCGACGAAGTTGTGGTCCATTGGCGATGATCGGGGGCTAGGCAGTCATTTCAGGACGGTGAATGCCTGGGAGTGAGAGTGGAAGCTCCGGCGCAATCGATTCGAAGAGCTCAAGCAGAAATTTGGCTGAGACAAGTGAGGGGGTAGTGAATTTTGGTGGTGGTGGAGAAAAAGTACGGTTTCTCGGGTTCTCTGGAAAAAGATCCGTTGGCGCCTCCAATCCGATCTTCTTGGTCTGTTTTGTTTACAGGAATAGGCACACACTGAGATGGGACCTAATAATACTCATTAACACCATCCATTGGATGAGTCATGTTACCAAGACAACATCATTTTAATCGAATATGGCAACTAAACAAAGAACGTTTACTGTAATAAAATGAGCATTCAACGCTGAGAAGCAGTTTATGTCAGGAAACCAAAAACAACAACCAAGACTGTGAATGATTTGCCATTGAATGATTTGCCATGCAGGAAGCAACGCTTTTGAGTCACAATTTGGAATGCAGAGTGGGATAGCGTTTTGGTTTGAAAATTTGGGTAGCGTCGAACTATAAATAAAGGGTGGGCCTTGGTACGGAATTCGCTCACTGTACAGTTGGGGCTTGAAAGATTCATGTAAATTAGATTTTGAAGGCTAGGCTAGGACTTCTTCCGCATGAAATGGCATGTGATTCTATTCTACTCCACATCTTTTAACTGCACTAACTAATACCCACATTTTCTTGCATCCCTTTCTGCCTCTTACTTGCCTACTCCTCGCAACTTCTGCTTTTATGGCCATGCGTCTCTCCAATTCAAGAGCTCATCAACCCCTCCCTAACCCCATCTCCAACCATGCACCAAATTGCCTTGCACATCAACCCGCACCAATTTTGTCTTTTGTGTTCTTTTCTTTTTCTTTTTTCTTTTTGGTGTTAAAATAATTTTTTACTTGAATTAATTATTCCTGTTTTATTATTTTATTAATAATTATTTCTATTTTTAATTTATACTAACCCCGAATTAAAAAAATTCATTATTAATTCAATTACTGCATAAAAAGTGCACATTTTTAATATATAATAAAATTAAATATAGAGAGTGAATTAATTTTTTTAGATCATATAATAATAAAAAAATTGTTTTACAGTCAAATAATAATTTAATTTGTTCATAAATAATAGTTAAAATATAATAAATATGAAACATTTAAAAATATTGAGCATTTATAGGAGCAATTTTCAATTTAGAGGATCATTCACATTAATATGGGATTGTTTTTCTAATTATGTTGTACTTTTGCTATGTACTCAATATTATGTTGTTTTACTAACGTTCTTATATGTAAAACTTATGAAATCGCTAAACTGTTGAACCTAATATCCTTAAATTCCACATTGTAGTTTTGGTTGATTTTATGGTTGCATGAATCTTGAGAGAGTCAGAATGAAGGTCGTCAACAACACATTTTGAATAACTTTCTGCCATCTGGTTGCACTCGTGCTCATAGTCAATGCATTGCTCTGAACCTGCCTCTATTTGTATTATTCTTATTCTCTTACTATTCACAAACATCCGCCAAGAATCAAAACATCCGTGGCACATTTGTTTTATGTAGATTAAGTAGATTTTAGTGGATTTGATAAATTGCGTGGCAGCATGGTGACAAAGTAGAAAGCAAATGTCAGATTTGGTAGATTGCATATAGTCTTCCTGAAGTGAAGATACGGTATAACGATAACTAAATGAAACTTTACACCAGGATTAGGACATAATTACAGGCATCTGTTGTCAGGTTGCTGCAGAGATTTAACCCAATATCAGGCTTATTCAATCCACAAAGCTGCCTTCCCGAGTCAAGTTTTTATTCAGTACAAAATGAATGACTAAAATATACAGAAAACAACAATACAAAGAGTTCCATTCAACATCTTTAAACGGCCAGAATTAATTCGGCAAATATCCATAAGTGATGCATACCCGACAATAAAGAAGAGCGGAAAGCTCCTGCTGGATTACTAGTCCACATTTGACAAACAGAACAGCACAACTTCAATCTAATACATTCAGGTTGGACTACATGGCTATCTAAGATTCAAACTAGGCTACCAACAAAATAATGTCAAAAATAAAGCTTACTAGCCAGCAATGCCTTTCCCGAATATAACGACTGATCCATCAGAATTGGGATAGTTTAAACAGATAACTCTGCTCGAGAGATCAGGATTCCATCGGTGTCTGCATAAAGCCATTCTCCATCACAGATTCTGGTTCCACCAATGGTTATTGGAACATGCTTCTCTCCAATCCCCTTTTTGTTGGCTTTCATGGGATGAGAAGCCAGAGC
>CAODLS010400742.1:0-10432 GCA_948243855.1 Flueggea neowawraea
AGGCATTTCTAGCTTAGAATCATAAATTTCATCACTTTTGGAATTGACCAAACACCAAAAACTTGACAATTGTCCATCATTAGACATTGTCAGTCATTAAAAAATCATCTCGGATATTAAGTTTCGAATTAGAGTCGAAAAAATTTCATTCAAAATTGAACAAGGTTCAATAGAAGGCCTAACTGGAATGGATAGGGTATTACATTACACTCACTTAATACCTTGGTTGTTAAGAACCTTTCTTGACGAGCTTGCTCTTGGAACATTTCCTTGAGATGCCTCACCATGTTAAATGCCTTCATAGCTTCGAATTACTTTTTCAAATCCACAACCATGGTAGCTGTCACGGCCCATTTTCGGACCATGACCGACGTACGAGGCGAACTGTCTATGGGAGCCCTGCCCATCTTGTACAATCTTCAGAGAACAAAACTGAAACTAATTTATTGAAAACAATACTAAAACCATTTTCAAGGTTAGGGAATATAAATTCAAATTTAATTAAAACATAAATTTTATCAATAGTAATAAAATATTTGATAAACAATAGATCTATCTTTAAAAAACTAAGTAGGTATACAATACATACACCCACAAGATTACCTGTGTGGAGCAACTAACAAAAAAAGTAACTGAGTCTGAACAAAAGGGCATTGACTGCGACTGTAGAGATGCCTTACTGAGTGTTGAAAATTGGTAGATCACAATCAACCAAAATCACCTGCAAATGAGAATACAGGAAAATAGACAGAAAAGAAAGGGGTAAGAATCTCTAGTGAGGAAACGACACTCCAGAGCGACACCGAGCCTCATGCAAAATGTTTTGAAAATGTTTAGAAAACTTCACATACAGGTATAAGTGTATATATGTATACACACTAGGTACTAAATAGTAGTTTTGGAATTCATTTCAAAATCGTTCACAACCAAGGCAAACAACAAACGGGCAATCGTACGAAAACATTTATTTACAAATCATAATTTTTATCTGTAAATCATAAATTGTAACTATCAAGTTATTTCTTTTCAAATCATACAACGCAAACATCGAAATACTTGGTTTCAAATCATATAAGCTCAAAACTCCAAATATTCATTTGCAAAACATATCTATCAAATCAAATCTGACATGGGACTAATATCAAAATCATTTTCAAATTTAAAATGTGGTTTCAGAGTGAAAACATATATCAAATTTATGGGACCAAAGCAAAAGTGTGCATCTAGCACTAATAACAAAGGTAATGTGGACTCCGCCACTAATAAAAAACAAATCATGTATGGATCAGAACACATGGTTACCGACATCCGTGGTAGTTGAGATTTCTCAATCAATATCAAATCATGTGGTGGATCAGAGCACATGACTACCAGCATCCCTGGTAGCTGGGATTTCTCAAAGCATTGGTATACTAAAGGTCACGATTTACCCTCGTAACAGAGGAGTCCTATATAAAAAAACAAAGCATACTATTACATATTATGAAAGCAAAATACACAATTCAGCATCAAAATCAGAGGGCAGATATATACCACACACACACACACACACACATATATATATATATCAATTTTCAAAACATAATAGTGGTTACGCTACTGTCAAATCATGAAATATCTGATTTCATACATCAATTACAATAATGAAATAAATAACCTTTATTTCATAAAAATACAAATTCATCCGAATATTCATTTCGGAAGAAACATTTCCTTTCTTATAAATCAAATACACTTATCAGAAAAATGTTTTCTTCAAAAAGTAATATCTATTTCATAATTTTCCAATGATACAAAACAATTATTTTCAAAATACTTCATAATACTGAACAAAGTATTCTCTATAGAGAATATCTCAAAAATTCAAAGCAGAGGGGTTATTATCAAAAACCCTAATAAATTTCAAAACATGATATTTATTTTAAAATCATCAAAGTTTCCAAAGAAACTAAGTTTCCACTACAACGGTTTCATATTAGTCAAATTTTAGGATTTCCTATCCTTTGTTTATTTTAGATTACATGTTATGGGCATAGCACAACAAAAACATATAAGTTAGAGAGGCACAACCTATGTTTCTGAAACTGTCATGTCACTGACCTGGACGCCGAGCAAATAATCTAGATCACAGCCCATCGGCGAATGACTGGTCTCCTCAGAAACCAAGCAAAACTAGAATAGACATATCAAGAACAAAAATCAATATGGTACTGTGGTTGTACCGAAGTGCGTGCAAATGCATATGCAAACTTAAATGCTCGAACAGAGCCCAAAAACCCTTTTTCGGACCAAAGTCTAACATAAAAATCAACTATTACACGTCGGCGTAAAATTAAAACTTGGTCCCTAAAACTTTGAAAAATTACCAATTAGTCTCGATTACGTAAAATTACAAAGTAGTCCTCAAAGTTTTTAAAAATTATCCTCTAAGTAGTCAGAATTTCCAAAAGAGTCCTTAAACTCTAAAAAATGTATCCAAGTCTCCAAAATTACGAATCTAAAGCTCAAGTTTCTAAAATTATAAATTTATACCTCGGTATTCAAAAGTTACAAATATAGACCTCAGTCTTATGAAATTATAAATCTAGGCTCAACTTTTCAGAAATTTACAAAACTGAGCAGTAGACCAAAATTTATTCCCAAAATTACCAGCTTTCGATTCGACAGACAAAAATTGAAACCGAACACACACATTGGTCGATCTCAACCTCAGGAACTTAAATCTACAATTGGTTTCTCCAAAACAACTCAAGATCACTCAAAAATCAACAAATTTCGTTCAAACCCTAACCCATTCTCAAAACTCATCAAATCTTATGATTCAAGGCTTGATTCTTGTTAATCTAACCTCAAACAATCACAATCTAACAACCTACAACATCCATTCAACAAAATCACTCAAATCCGAACCAAACATTCAAATTCATCCAAAAAGGGATTTTAAGATTAATGCATGAAAATGATGAAATAAGAGGAATGGAAGGTCGATCTTACCTCAAGAGATTCCAAGGAGTGATGGGAAAGCAATGAGGAAGTGGGAGGATCGATTTGCGTGTGAAAGTGTGTGAAAAATGAGAGTGGCAGACGAAAGGGTCGGGTTTTGGGGTTTAAATCGAAGCTGCAGATTGAAATTCGTTGTTCACTAAAATAACAAAGCAACGTACATCATTTTAACACCCAATGTATGTTATACAAGGTCACAACGTACGTCCTTAATCCACAATGTACGTTATTATGCTTCCAATGGCGTCAGATTCTGAAAAACAAGGCACAATGCATGTTTCAAGGGCACAATGTGTGTTATGCTCTATCAACGTACGTTGCCCTTTACACAAAGTATGTTGTCTGGATTTCTTCCAAATAACATACATTGGCAGATTCTGCAACGTGAATTGTGCACCATTCAACTCACATACTCGACTTCTTTCGCTTCCTCATTTGCGTCGGATCATTCTCGAGGCTTGACAACATCCAAGCTTACAAATTTGCATCCTTAAACACCTAAAGACATCATTAAACATTTAGGATCATCAATCAAACCATTTTATTCCAAAGATCAATTCAAACTAGATCAGAATGCTATAGGAACCATAACTAAAACAAGCGGGGTATTACAGTAGCAAGCATAAGACATGTAACATCTGTTGAGTCAATTACATGCTTATCATAAGCATCCTTTTGTGCTCTAGGGGCATTGGATGCCAACACTTGAGGAATCGTTGTATATAAGACGCAGGTCTTCCTTTCTTGCTTAAGAACAATTTTTAAGTTTCGAGACCAATCAAGGAAGTTAGTCCCATTCAATTTCTCCTTCTCAAGGATAGATCAAAAGTAAAGGTTGATGTGTTATTGTTTGTTTCCATTATATCTATGTACAAAATATGCAAAGATTAATAAGAGGTCTTTTGAATACTCTCACTAAATTTAACATCCTAAAAGTTAATTAAACATAGTGGGTACAAGATCCATGTTTTAGTCAAAGTTAAGTCAGCTGAGCTAATCCTTAACCTTCACTATTTAGGTAGAAAAATCATTTTCAATTATATCATATATAACTCTTTCATTTCTAGGGATTTTGACATCTCATGTCTCGGTATTTAAATCCATTTCTATGCCCTAATCCCAAAACCATTTTGATAGCCATGTTAAGTCTAACTATAATAAAAACGTAGATACAACCAATATCTACCCTCGCCTTACTAAGGTAATAGACTACCCTCTGCTGAGGCAGAAACTACACATCGACGAACAAAGCCTTAACAAGCATTGATTATGGAAGGCTTTTTTCGACTTAAAATTTGTAGGGATTCAATTTTGGTTTTTTGCATGGATACAAAATAAATAATTCAATCATGGCATATATGCATCATATATATATATATATATATCATAATTTAAATGTGACATGACAAAACCCAAATCTAAGTTGATCTCACAAGCTAATGTGAAGATCAAGGTCAATCTAGGGTGGTCTTCAATTCATTTCAACGAACCCCTCTATCTTCCTTTACATACATTGCATAAATATAAATCCATACTAATCTAAAAGGAAAAATAGGCACACTCACCAAAACAGAAGTAGTTGAAATTAGGCACATATGCCAAACTTTTACAGTGAACAATTATAATCTAATCACATAGGTTTAATTGGACCATGTCATGCACCATGCATATTGAGTCATCATTCAAATCAAACTCAATCAGATTATGAACATAAATAACATCATTCAACTAATCAATTATCTACATTGATTAAACGTTGGATGTGTAAAGCGGTTTCGCAAGCCGGTTGTAAGGGGGTTTTAATTCGAATTGCTCAATTTACCAATCTGTATTAATCTCATTAATACCTGAATCTTATAATCAATTTATGATTTGGCCTATTATTTGTAATCACATTATAAAAACCGCATATACAAAATCTATTCAGCTTTCTAAGTGAATCTTAACATCCTATGTAAATTGAGCATCAATATACCATTCGACCTTAAAAACAATAAACCCAGTTTTATCTTGATAAGTTAAATCCTAAAATGCATAATTAATTCACCAACAATATCATAAAATTCAAAGCAAGGTTGAATGGATGAAACAATAAAATTATATCGCATATAAAAGCAATCATTTATGTTGATTATGCAAGTGGGTTTGATACCACTATTAGAATTCATGACTAATTTTATGACATTCATAAGATCATAATGCATTGTAAATAACAAAAAAAAACATAGAATTCCACCAAGGATCCATGCACATCAACATACACGATTAGAGTTAGGGTTTTACCTTAAAACCGATGCTTGAATGTATGACTGAATGGAGTGTTCATGTTGCTTTTAGTATTCAAGGCCGAATCTCCTTTCCTCACGTTGCCTTTGTGCAAACGTGTCTAAATGTATCCACACAAATGAATTTCCTTGAATCGGCGATGTGTACTAGCACTTAGAATCTCTATTCTAATCTCACAAATAAATTTCTCTCTCTTTTATTTGGTGGCACTCACAAATTCGGCATTACCATAGAAAATATGAAAAGAGTGTGCTTCTATTTATAAGCTCATGAAAACCCTAGTCTTTATTCTATTATGACTTCTTTTCCTTTTCCCACAACTATAAGAACTCCTAACTAGTTATAAAGTGTACTAGGTTTTATTTTTCTTGTCATACAAGAATAAAGACTCCTAAAAAATAGGAGGAGTGTGCTGATTTTTTTGGGTTAATTAATGTTTTTGGTCTTTTAATTATATGATACATTATCATTAGATAAAGAGATATATAGCCAACAATGTCCAGCTTTCCTTACATTCTTACTTCGTGGGGCATTTTTTTCTTAATTTTGAACCCTAAATTTACAATTCCTACGACACTCATTCTTGGTCCATACTAACTAAAGTTCTATTTAGTCCTCAATTTTTTTCTTCTCATTTAGTAAAGTTGTTTTCTCTCTCCTCTCTCTCATCTTCTCTCTCTTCCCCTCTCTATCTCCCTCACTCCCTCCTCTTCTTCGTCTCTACCATCTCCGTGCCCTGTCCCTCCATCTCTACCTCCTTTCCCTCTATCTCTGCCCTCATTTTTGTCCATCTCTGCCCCCCTCTCCTCGATCTCTGCCTCCTCTCCCTCCATCTCTTCCATCGTCTTAGTCCATCTCCGCCTCCTCTTCCTTGACTGGTTGTTGTATGATCCACCTCTGTCCAACCGCTCCTTTTCTCCGCCTCCGTTCGCCTCCCTCTATAGCTTTTTCTCTGATCTACTCTCCTTTTTTGTCTTTCAAAACCTCTGATCTAGAGTTCTTTTGCCACAAATCTGCTCCTCTCTGCCGAGGATCTTATCACGAACCATTCTCGGGACCCGCGATCGGCGTACGAGGCAAACCGTCTATGGGAGACCGGCTCATCTCGCACAAGCCTCAATATACTAAAAATTTTACCCAAAATCATATTTAATAAAATATGATAAAAACCAATTAAAGGTTTAAACATTATTTATTAAAACAAAACATAATATAAATTTGCAGAAATAATTTCAAATTTAAAACATTTGAAATAACAAATACAATAACAAAAACTAAAACCAATCCTACAGGGAATTCGGCGTGGAGCATCTACTAATCATACAATGGGGCCCGATCAAAAGGGTTTTGACCGTAACGTCAGGATACCTCATTGAGCATCAAAATGTCAACGATCATAATCCCCAATAGTCACCTGCAAGATGATAATAAACAGGAGACAAAATAAAACAAAGAAAGGGGGTCAAACCCAGTGAGTGAGGGACAACACTCCAGATTGCCTCATACATGCCTCACAAAGACTGTTTTGAAAACAGTTCGAAAATACCATATGCAAATATAGTCAACATATACATATATATACACGCTACATACATAGTAACAGTTCAAAACCATTTCGAAATCGTTCGCAAACAAAGCAAACAACATACACAAATTCATTCATGAATATTTCCAAAATTTATCAAAAACTAATGTATTTTCAATAAGAAAGCAAAACGTTTCCAGAAAATATTTTTATCTTTTCAGGACTTCAAAATAAAACCCTTTCAAACCATTTTCAAAATTTTTCGTATCAGAATTCAAAAACCTTTCTAGTTTTACTAGAAATTCCAAAGTCAAAGTTTGTCACGTAGGCATAGGAAAACCCTTTTTATCTTTTATTGAAAACTCCAATCCATAGTTCAAAAACAGTTCTAGCCTTGCTAAAAATTACAAAACCAAAACTTTTCCACATAGGCATCATTATAATAATAATATTATTATTATTTTGAAAAACATATATCATAGATAAGAGACTAGAAACAATCGTGGTGTGATCTATGCCACTACCATCGCAATAATAATCGTGGATTCTGCTACTAATCCAATAGCTAATCATGTACCCTCGTCAGGACACATGCCTACCAACAACTCTAGTAGCTGGGCCAATAACAATACCTTGGTATACCAAAGGCTACGAACCCCGTAGAAAAGGTGTGTTGTCTCTAAAATATTTACATAGTATATTTAAATCCAATAACAAACGGTCATACGACCGGTTTATCAAAAACAATGTGATATATAAGATATAATTTATATATCAAAATCTAAACATTTATCAGAAACAGTATCGATGTATCCATTTCAAAATTCACAAATCCATAATGACATGGCATACAAACAGAGGATGCAAAACAATCAATCGTATTACCAAAAATGAGTTTCAGTATTCATTTCCGAAATATACCAAAATTATAATATAATTAAATTATATTATTTCAAAAATAATTTATCTTTTGCCGAATTGCAAAACCTTTCAAAGAGAGAGTTTCACTACTCTTTTCCAAAATCCAATAGTTTTTCCAAAAACCATTCAATAATAGACAAGTCCTCACATAGACCAGATTTTAGGATTTCCAATCCTTTAATTATTCCAGTTAACATGTTATGGTGATAGCACAACAAAAACGTGTAAATTGAAGAGACATAGCCTATGTGTCTGAAGTTTTCATCCACTCACCTGGATGCCGAGCCTCAAAACTCTGAATCACTGACCGTCGGTCGATGGCTGGTCACCTCAGAAACTGTACTAAGCTGAAACAAATATTTACCAATAGATCAAACACGGTGACTGTGGCATAACACAATATGCATGAAATGCAAATGCAGACTCAGACGCCATCAGTGTCAGAAATCCTATTTCGATCAAAGATCCAGAACTGACGGCCCAAAAATCCAAATCTATGTAAAATTACGATTTGGTCCCCGAATTTTGTAAAATTACATTTTAGTCATCAGGCCTCGTAAAATTACAAACTAGTCCCTCGAGTCCGAGAATATACAAACGACTACTCCAAGTAGTCAGATTCCTCAAACGAGCTCTCGAACTCTCCAAATTTACAATTTTAACTAATTTCCTCGAAATTACAAAATTATCTATAAATTCTCAAAATTTACAAATATACTTCAAACTTTCCAAAATTACAAATCAAACTCTCAAGTTTCTAAAATTACAAATCTGGATATCAACTTTCCAAAATTTCAAAAATAGCTATCTCAAAACTTTATTCTCAAAAATATCGAATTTTCGATTCGGCTGACAAAAATCGAAACCAAATCAGAAACATTAATCCATCAACAATTTCCTCAAACTAACAACAAAATCATCAGAAATTTTTCAAACCCGAACTAAACCCTAACCATTCAAAGAACTCATCATTTCTTCTGATTTCAAGCTAGATTTATGTTAATCTAACCTCCAACAATCATAATCTAACAACCTACAACATCTATTTCAACATAATCATGCAAAATTTGAAACCCATTTCATTTTTGGCCTAAAATATATTTCTGAATTTAATGCATGAAATGGATGAAAAGTGGATGAAAAGAGGTGATTAGAGCTGAAATCTTACCTCTAGAGACATGTAGGAATGTTGGGGAACCAATGAGAGGCAAAGAGAATCGATATGAGAGAGTGAGAGTGTGAAAATGAGGGTTTTCAGACGGTTTTACTCATTTTAAACGACCATAGATCGAAACTCACCGCTTTGATATTTTCAAAGGCAATGTACGTTATTCTGTCATGCAACGTACGTCTTGGGGTCACAACGTACGTTATAAAGTGTACAGCGTACGTTGTTGTGGTCAAAAACGCGTCCAATAGCTTCTGTTTCAAAAACGTAACTTCATGACGTACGTCTCAAAATCACAACGTAAGTTGATCATCCTAGAAGCCCAGCTCACGTACGTGACACATATTTCTCACGTACGTGAGTTCTGCCTGCCTTACGTACGTTAGGCTTAGCCTTACGTACGTAAGATGCTTTGTTTCTCCCTTCTTGAGTTCTCTTGCTATCGAACTCATCCTGAATCATTTTCAACACTTAACAACATCCAACCTAACATGATTTCATCTACATGGATCATAACTAGAAAGTACGGGATATTCCATACTTCCCCCTCAAAAGAAATTCATCCTCGAATTTCAAAATAATGAAATCAAAGAAAGATCACAGACAAATATCAAAATAACTAACACAACTTGAATATTCAAGTTACCTAAACTCCATTTTTTTTTTCAATTCAGAAATCAATTCTAAGTCTCCAAATCAAACTATGATCCAAATTTCCCCACATATCAAACCTCGTAGAGTGCAGTCATCACTCTACTAACGTACTAGCTCTCTCGTATCGAGATATAAAAACATACCAAGAAAAGTACATAATCTAAGACAGAGTATACCAAAGCATACACATGCAGAAACAATGAATGTCAATTCACAAACTAACAAAGTCAGATAAGTGTGGTCATCCACGCCGCATCCAACAAAGCAGCACCCCTGGGTGTTCAACCATAACTATGCCGAACAACATCGACATACCAACATGTCCAGATGCAATGATAGATGCTACAAAAACATGCAGATGCAGAGAGAGTCGATATAGACTCATTCATTAACTGAAACCAAAAATTATCATACCACCGAAGGCTCAACAGAGAACAAATTTAGTATTAACTCAATTGATAGAACATTAGTTCATAGAACCAACACGAGACAATATTCCCAAGGAACAAATTGCAAAGTCGCAAAATACCCAAAGGTACAGATGAACAAAAAACATATCTCTAAAGTTTAGAGAATCACGTGCCTGAAGAAAAAACATCAAACACTGGTCCGAGGTCAAACCTCTAAAAGCCTTAGCAATTATTCAAATGTTCAAAGCGGAAAGTGTTAGTGTAAGCCCTATCCCCAATTCATTGTATATGTACCTTTCATTTTCGAAATAAAAATATGAGGCATGAGTTTTATCATTCATTTATTTTCTGTGCATATATGGTTGATAAAATGTCCATGAATGAATATTCGGCACTTGAATTATCAAGGTTAAGGACCTTGATAGAAGAACCTGGAAGTGATAAAGAATTTCATTCTAAACATCC